>CAOKZL010001930.1:0-263202 GCA_948472985.1 Iguana delicatissima | reverse complement strand
CTGCTTGGACTGGGCTGAGGAAACAATAATGAGCAGCACCTGCTCACGGGGGCTATTTAAGTCTGCCGTCGTGGCTGCTCCTTGCTTGCAGCAAATTATTAGCAAGCCCTCACAACCTTCGTGTCTCCTGCCCCCTGAAACCCTCCGGACAGATCTCTGCCTCCTGAACCTTTGGACTGGACCTTGACCTGGCTCGGCTCGTGTTTTTCTGGTGTTCGGTATATTCGGACTCCCCAAGTGTTCCTGACCTCTCTCTTCCCTTGCTGGCTGCAGCCCAGCAGGGAGAAATTCCTGACAGGAACATTCCCCTCCACACCTGACTGGCTCCCTGTAGAAGGGAGCACAAGCAATATGTGCCTGCCTTCTGCAGCACAGCCAAGCTCTTTCCCATGCTGCACTGGGGAAGGAAGTGCCTCCATCATGCTTCCTGCCCTTCCTCATGGAAAGATGGGATTGTCACACCATCAGAGACACTTAACAGATTTATTCCATTAAGTGAAAGTCCTGCAATTACAATGGGTGGGGGTGGGATGGCAGTGGGACCACAATGATGTGGTGCAAAAGCATGATCCACGGACTGCTGCCATCCTGTCCCTATAGCAGGACTGCGACACCATGAGGAAATGGCCTGTCTCCAGCCTATTAATTGCTATAAGTAACATATAGTGCTTCAGAATATTTCTAGCACCCTGCATATAGTATCACACCTAGTAGAACAGTTGTTGAATTTTTTTCCACTGGAGCTCCAACACTGTACATCCTATGTATCTTATACTTTGCATTTTAGTATCTTAATGCTAGTTATTGCTTTCCTATTATTGTTTCAACTCAGTTTTGCATCTGGGAAATACAATCATCCCTCCACATTCACTAGGGTTAGGGGGTACAGGACCCCTGTGAAAGTGAAAAAACGTGAATAACTCTAGCTCCCCCCAAACGATGTTTAACACACAAAAAAGTATGATCACCACATTCAACCCACCATGGAGTCCTTTGAAGCATTCAAGGGTTCTTTCACAAGGCAGAAGTGGGGGGCTGGTGAGGCTCACAGCCACCTCCACTGCTGCCCCACACCATTTTTAATAGGGACTCACAAGGCTCATTCACAGTTTCTCAGTCTCACGAGGCTTGCAGCCCCTATTAAAAATGGCATAGGGCAGCAGCAGAGGTGACAGCAAATAATCTGTGAATAATCAAATCCACAAAAGTGAAACCCACAAATGTGAAGGGCTGACTGTATAATTTACGACAATCCTGGGAAAGGAGGAAAAGTGGGCAGATATGACAGTGGACCAAGACAGTGGAAAGTCTTTAATGCCTGGCTTGCCTTCCGGTCTTTCCTCTAGTTTTTAGTTCAGATTGTCCCACCATTAGGTACTTGGGCCTGCTGATACTGCTGCTTAATGTTTAGTTGGTCAAACCTCTTCTTAGTTGAACTGTTTCTTACTTAGCATCAAAGTGGGACTGGGTTGCCCTTCCACTTCCCAATGCTCTGCCTCCCCCAAAATCACCCTTCCCCACTGCACAGTGGCAGAAGGGTTTTGTGTAAGAGAGAGGGGGAGAGAGGGAAAATGGAGTCTGGGCAATCATGTTGGGGCAGCACACAAGCAGCAGGGGTGACTCCATCAATGCTGACACGCAGCCCCCAATGTGCTTGCCTAGAATCAGTTTGGCTCTGAGATTAAAAGGGTTCCCTATTATGCTGTATAGCAAAGTCAGCAGCAATAGACTCTGAACAGCCCCACTGATTGAGGTGATGTACAAGTGCAGAATTATCCCCACATATACACATCTTTGGCCTTCCCAGATTTTGTTGTGTTACAGCCTGGAATTAAAAGGGATTTAACGGGCATTGATACCATGTGATGCACACAAGAAACTCAAAACTGTGAAGGTGCAGAATAGCTTTAATAGGGCACAAGTATTGAGTAAACTAAAACAAAAAGGCACTTATGTATTGTATAAGTATTCACTCTTAGTTAACACTTGGCAGAACCATTTTGGGCAGCAATTAAAGCCACAAGTCTTCTTGGGTAAATCTCCCTCAGCTTTGTGTATCTGGATCTTGCAATATTTGTCCATTCTTTTTGACCAATTTCTCCAATTCCTCAATTTAGATGGCACTGTTGGCAAAGAGCTACTTACAAGTCTTACTACACATTCTCCATGTGTTTAGGGTCTGGGCCTCAATTCTGACCAGTTCCCCTTTACCTCCTAGAAAAGGAAATCCCACACAACATGATGCTTTCAGAACCATGCTTCATCATGGGGATGGTGTTCTCAGGGCAATGAGCACTGTTGGCCATGTGCCAAAAATATCCATGTTGCAGCAAAACAATTAATTTAGTAGTGGTCTTATCAGACCAGAGAACCTTTTCCCACATTTTGGTTGTGTCTCCCACATGCCGTTTTTGAACTCAAAATGGGCTTTACTTTGGGTTTGTTTTAGCAATGGGGTTTTCTTTTCACCACATTTCATAAAACTCAACTTTGTGGAATGCTCAGGTTATCCCACGGACAGTTTCTCTTATCTCAGCTGCTGATCTCTCCAGCTCCTTCAGTTACCATTAGCCTCTTGTTTGTTTCTCTAATGCCCTCCTTACCTAATCATTTTACTGGGCCACCCTCTCTAGGCAAAGTCACACTTGAGCTGGGTTTTTTTTCCATAACAGATTTATTGGTGCTCTGGGGAATGTTCATAGTGTGGGATACTTTTTAAATAACCAGATTGCACAAGTTTATTCTGGACTGGTATGGCTAGTTTCTTGTCTTCATGACACTGTTTGTTTAGATATGATTTCCAATCAACTTTGGGGCCTTCTAGAAACAAGTGTGTTTAATTTAGATCATGTTGCACTGGACTTATTTAAGTGGCTTCTGGAGGCAGTGGGTTGCCCCAGAGCTTATACTGTATCATCACCACCACCACTACCACTTCTATTAAGTATCTCAACTCTTCCCCAGTTTGGGACTGACGGCAGCTTACAATAGTTTAAAAAACAAAACTAACCAGTAACCAACTGCCATCATCCTCAAACAACAAATCCGCTCTTAACTTAGACAGCAAATCCCTTCCTAGCAAGGGCACAGGACAATCTGGGAGGTAGAGAAACCGATGCTGTACTAAATGTGATCCTAGTTGACACGACCGTTGCTTCAACATAGATCTTTCTTCCACCGCTCCTGTGGCTCCCACTACTTGTACTTTCTGCTGAGTGAGTGGGGCAATTGGGTAAGTAACCACTGAAGTGGCGGCTTCAGTATCTACCATAAAGTCCATATCATGGCCCCCCACAGTGGCTGTGACCATGGGCTCCCCAGGGCCTAGAATTAGGGGGCCCGGTCTGTCTCATTCGAGGAGCTCTGCCATTCCCACAAAGTAATTTTCATCATAGGTGTCCACCTCTCCCGTGCTGGGCGCCGGCTGCCAATTTACTCGCCCATCCAATCGTCCTCTCCCATGTCCTCTCTGTCCTATGCCATCCCCTCCATTCGGGCAGTCTCGCCGCCAGTGTCCTTCTCGTCCGCACCCGGCACATTGATTCCTTCCCAGAGATCCTCTTCCTCTGCCTCCTTTTCCATCGCTTCGCCGCTGCCAAGTCCCTCTCTTATTTCCCCCCCGCGCTGCTCTACCAGAGCTGCTGCCAGCAGTTCTGCCTTCTTAGTCATTCTCCGCTCTCTTTCCTTCTTCTCTTCTTGGTCCCTATTCACAAACACCTTCTGTGCAACTTCCAACAATTCCTGCAAATTCTTCCCTGCGAAACCTTCCAGCTTCTGTAACTTCCTTCTAATATCAGGGTAGCTCTGAGTCACAAACGCCTGATTAACCATCTTCATACACTCTGGGGCTTCAGGATCAAAGGGGGTATATTGGCGATAGGCATCCAAGAGACATTCTAGAAACACGCCAGGAGTCTCAGTGGCTTCAACTGCCCGGATATATGTTGGCAGTCAAACTCTGCAAAGGCGGCAAGGTCCAGCAAGTTTCTTGCTTGTCTTGCAGACAATTTCATGGTCCAGAAGGTGGAAGAGGAAACAAGGGGATCAAATATTCTGGATCTGATCCTGACCAACAGGGAAGACCTTGTTAATGACGTAGAACTGGTTGGATCTTTAGGAGAGAGTGACCATGCCCTATTAGAATTTTGTATTCAGTGGGGAAGAGAAGGCAAGCGTAGCCAGGCATTCGTCTTAGATTTTAAAAAAGCAGACTTCTGTAAACTGAAGGAGCTGCTGGCTGAAATCCCGTGGTCAAGAATAGTCAATGAGAAAGGAGTTCAGGAGGCATGGGAGCTCTTTAAAAGGGAGGTACTGAAGGCACAGGCTAAAACTGTGCCATTAAGGAGGAAAAATGGAAGGCATCTGAACAAACCGGAATGGTTGACTAAAGAGCTCTCAGCTGAGCTAAGTATTAAGAAAAAGATGTACAGGAAATGGAAGAAGGGGGAAATCACCAAAGAAGATTATAAGCAAGTAGCCAGGAGATGTAGGGAGAAGGTCAGAAAGGCTAAAGCACAGATCGAACTTAGGCTGGCCAGAGACATTAAAAACAATAAAAAGGGCTTTTTTAAATACGTCCGCAGCAAAAGGAAAAAGAAGGAGACGATAGGGTCACTGCGCAAGGAAGATGGTGAATTAATAACAGGAGGAAGAAAAAAGGCAGAACTCCTCAACACCTTCTTCGCCTCAGTTTTTTCCCAAAAGGATAAAAACACGCAACCTGGCAGTTGGGGAGCAGGTGAGGAAGTGGGGGAAATGCAGCACAGAATAGATAGAGAGGTAGTAGAAGAATACCTGGCCACACTGGATGAATTCAAGTCTCCAGGGCCAGATGAATTGCATCCTAGGATTTTAAAAGAACTAGCAGAGGTCACTGCGGAACCTCTTGCTATAATCTTTGAAAACTCTTGGCGGACCGGAGAAGTTCCGGCAGACTGGAGGAGGGCAAATGTTGTGCCCATCTTCAAGAAGGGAAAAAAAGAGGACCCAAATAATTATCGCCCAGTCAGCCTGACATCAGTACCTGGAAAGATCCTGGAGCGGATCATCAAACAGTCAGTTTCTAATTACTTAGAAAACAATGCCGTAATTACGAAAAGTCAACATGGATTTCTCAAAAATAGGTCATGCCAGACTAATCTTATCTCTTTTTATGATAGAGTTCCTTGCTTGATAGATGAAGGGAATGCTGTGGACATAGTATATCTTGATTTCAGTAAGGCCTTTGACAAAGTTCCCCATGACATTCTTGCAAAGAAGCTAGTAAGATGTGGGCTGGACAGGGCTACTGTCAGGTGGATTTGTAACTCGTTGACTGACCGTACCCAAAGGGTGGTCACCAATGGCAGATTCTCATCCTGGAGAGAAGTGACTAGTGGGGTGCCACAGGGTTCTGTCCTGGGCCTGGTGCTGTTCAATATCTTCATTAATGACTTGGATGAAGGAATAGAGAGCACGCTGATCAAATTTGCAGATGACACCAAATTGGGAGGGGTTGCTAATACGCCAGAGGACAGGATCAAAATTCAAAAGGACCTGGACAGATTGGAGAGCTAGGCCAAGGCTAACAAAATGAACTTCAACAGAGAGAAATGTAAGGTCCTACACTTAGGCAGAAAAAATGGTATGCAGAAATATAGGATGGGGGACACGTGGCTGGCTAACAGTACGTGTGAAAGGGATCTAGGAGTCGTCATAGACCACAAGCTGAACATGAGTCAGCAGTGTGATGCGGCAGCCAAGAAGGCCAACACAATTCTTGGTTGTATCAATAGGAGTATGGTGTCTAGATCGAGGGAGGTATTGGTACCACTCTATTCTGCATTGGTTAGACCTCATCTTGAATACTGTGTCCAGTTCTGGGCACCCCAATTCAAGAAGGATATGGATAAGGTGGAGCAGGTCCAGAGGAGGGCAACCAAAATGGTGAGGGGCCTGGAAGCCATGCCCTATGAGGACAGACTTAGAGAGCTGGGTATGTTTAGTCTGCAGAAGAGAAGGTTGAGAGGGGACATGATAGCCATGTTTAAATATTTGAAGGGAGGGAGTGGGCTTGTCATGTCGAGGAGGGAGTGGGCTTGTTTTGAGACCAGGACAAGGAGCAATGGATGCAAGCTGCAGGAGGGGAGATTCCGTCTGAACCTCAGGAGGAATTTCCTGACAGTCAGGGCTGTCCGGCAGTGGAATGTGCTGCCACAGAGTGTGGTGGAGTCTCCTTCTTTGGAGGTTTTTAAGCGGAGGCTGGATGGCCACTTGTCAGGAGTGCTTTGAGGGTTTTCCTGCATGGCAGGGGGTTGGACTGGATGGCCCTTGTGGTCTCTTCCAACTCTACATTTCTATGATTCTATGATTCTATGATTCCTGCATAACCTCGGTCACCTTTGTCATGTTGGTGGGTTTCTTCCATTCCTACTCTCATAGCCTCCAAAAGCAGGGTTTGGTATTGTAGTAATCGTTCCATCCCTGCTGGCCCATTAGGATCCCAATGAGGATCTTCTAAGGGTACCCTCTCCCTCAACCAGACCTGGGGGTTGGGGTGTCCTTGCGGGGTCCTTTCCTGGGTTAGCCGCTCCATCTGTTGGATGATGCGGCGCCTCTCTTCAGTGGTAAACAAAGTTATCAGCAATTGCTGGCAATCTTGCCAATTGGGCATATGCGTTCCCATTATGCTAGAGCACAATTCCACAATCTCGTGGGGCTTCTCTGTGTACGAAGCATAATGGGTTTTCCAATTTAACAAATCAGACGTGGTGAAGGGTCTGTAAACGCAGGCTTGTACTGGTACAAAGAGGGGCTCCTGTTCACCCTGTTGTGGGTTTCGGACCATCTGAGTGAGCTGTCGGAGTGGATACAAACTGGTGGTTGATTTGGCTCGTGTTCAGTTAGCTATTGGTGTTAGTTCCCCTGAGGAATCTGCCTTAGGCATGTTGCCGGTGAAGGATGAACATAGAGCCTCTAGGGTTCCAATGGAATTTTTGAGCGTGTCACAATAGGAGTGCACCGTGTCCATAGAATCAGAACCTTTAAGGGGATTGGCCAGACTGGTAGTTGCCGTGTGAGAGTAGTCTATGGTAGTCCCCTGAGATGTGACGGTGCTGCTGGGAGACGCTGTTGCTCGTGCAGCTTGAAGGGTGTGCTCCACCTCAATCCTGGTCACCGCTGGCACCGCTGCTCCAGTCCCTAACTGTTGATCTGGCCCCGCCTGAGGCGGTGTATATGGTGGCAGCGGTGTAAAGCCTAAGAATGGGACGAGGGGGGCCGATGGCTCTGTGGGTTCCTCTTCAGGAACTTCTAATACTGGTTTTCACTTTTTAGCCAATTTCTCCTTCCTCAATACCAAAACTTTTGCCTGTGACTCCTGGCATCTCCGTAACCACGTTGGGGAAGAATGCACTACAGTGTCCCATGAATCTATATAAGGGAACTGGTCTGGGCGCCCCGTATTTCCCACTATCACAGAATACACTTTGCTGATCTTATCACTTTCTAAAGACCCCTCTCGGGGCCATCCTACATTGAATGATGGCCCTTCTACTTCACACAGAAACCGCAACCGTTGAGGGCTCATGGGGGGGGTCTCCATAATCTCCACTAAACCCTTTCTTAAAGTTTTTCAGCATACACTGCAGAGGGGTGCAACCCTTGCTTCTGCCACCTCCCATATCCTCCCGCCTAAGATGAGACAGACACAATAGGGGAAGGGAATGGTTGGTGAGTAAAGGGGTCGCACCGACCGACACACGAGGAATAAAACAGCACACGCACGTGTCACTGGCTGGTATCGCCGGACGATCACAGTCAATAGCCAGAACCGCAGCAACCAATCACTGCACAACAGTCACACACTCACACACACAGTCCCTGCCTCCTGCCGTCCCGTACCACAAAGCGGAACAGTTTCCTTAGCGCTTTTGTGGCTAAGTACTAGTGTCCGCTTGGGAGGTGATCAGGCTCCCCTTCACCCTGAAGCGAGTGGGGCATCTGGCCTCTAACCGGATTCTACTTGCCTAGGTCTTTTGACAGTGCAGCGGACCACGAACCACTTCTCCGAAGATGATGATTGCCAAATCGAACACAGAGGAAATTTTCAATGGAGGCAGGGCTCAGTTTCTATACTCTGCTTCCAGAAGGAAGGTTCCCTCAGTTCAGCGCTTGCTGTTTGGGCACTCATAGCGCAGGCTCCCCCGTTCCGGCAAAAGGAGGTAGCCGGTGGGCCCAACGTACAACAAGCGTCAGCTTGCTTTTGTTTACCTTTGTGTCCCAATAAAATTATTTTTCACTTTCATGGTCTTGTCTTGTGTACATCAAATGATAACAATGCCAATTAAATCCATTTCAATTCCAGGTGTTGACCAACAAAATGTGAAAAAAATCAAAGAGGGATGAATACTTCTACAATGCACTGTAGAGGATGACTAGTGACAAGAGCATTTGGAGTTATAGTCACTTTCTCTGGAGCTTATATACACTCAGGCTACATTTAGAGTCCCATTTTATAAGGTCTTGGGTGCATATTTGGAGTTTGTTGAAATTATTTTTATATTGAAGCCACCATGAAAAATAACAGTTACACCTAATGTGCAGGGTAAAACATGTATGAAAATAAATACATAAATAAAATGATGCTGTACACAAAAATATGAATGCAAGGGTGCAGATAAAATAAAATAAAACAAAACATATGAAAATTTTTTCCTGATGTCTGCCTTCTGTTACTGTCTTACCATGATCTCATTTGCAGAATGATCTCCCCAAATATTCTCTATATGGCTAGGGAATCATACACTTAGATGGCTATGCACACAGTCCAAAGCCTAGTCTAACATCTGTGGTTACACTATCATCCTTCCAACTGTCTGCTTAGAAGGGGGAGTTGGGGCATTCAGTTGTACTCGACACAAGGCTACCCTTGAAGTGTATTCTAAAGCTTCAGTTCATGAAAAACATTGAAGCTACACCCGTAACTGGTGCATAGACATACTACTAAAAGACCTCCACTGGTTGCCAATTGCTTTCTAGGCCCAGTTCAAGGTGCTGAATTTAACCACAAAAAACCTAAAAGGCTTGGGGCTTGGATGGCTAAAGCAGTACTTCTCAGTGCTTCTGATGTGAGGGACCAGCACCTTTCCCCTTAATGTACCAGAGAAAAATAACTTTTTGTGTCTATTGACTCCCATTCAGCCCACCAATTACCTGTTGGGCAGAATGTTGGGAACATAAATGAAACAAAAGAAGTACAAAGGAAGAGTTGCATTTGAGTCATCTCCATCTAAACTGGGTATCACCACACCCTCCTCACTTGCTTGGTGCTGAAGGAAAGGTGCAAAATAATCTGTGTGCTGAGTTGGGAAGAGAATGTGTCTCAGGGCATACATATTCATTGTGTCCTCAGTGTGCACACATCTATATGGCTCAGTGTGTATGACAGGAAGGAAAGTTTATGCACCTGCATCCACCTGCTAATTACATCTGATCCTTGGAAGCCAAAACAAAACAAAACCTTCTTCCCACCCTTAGACACTGGATGGTTTGTTTGGCCCAAACTGATCAGGCTTTGGAGGGAGTTACATCAAAACGGCAGCTTTGGGCTGCAAACTGAGGGTATGACACTGGGAAGAGTAGTGTTTCAGTTCTCTTCCTCCTATGCTATTTCCTCAGTCTAATCTCTCTTGCCCAAATCATATGGAAATATGAAAATAGGACAAAATCAGGTATAAAAACCCCAAGTAATTCTCAAGTATCTTAGATGACCTTTCTAAAGCTGCTTTTCATTTAGCTGGACAGCAGTAGTATATGACCACAATTTGTAGAACTGAACATTCAGAAAGCCAACAAAGAGTGTTTGGAGTTGGAACTGCAGAACTGCAATAGTGGAGTCTCTTCCCTTTGTGACTTAGTTTGAGATGCATTATCTAAGAGAGACCTGGTTATTTACTGAGCACAATAAGCAGCAAGATAATGTGAAGTAGACTTGTGTAACACCAGTGTCTGAATGGAAAAGTGGACACTACAATCACATCTTTGTGATCCAGCAGCTACTCCCAATGTATATGCATACTCAAGGACTTAGAGATACTAATTTGTGGAGGCAGTACATCCAAGGTATCCTTTAGAACACACACTTAAGCCAAAGGCTTTCACTTTCTCATCCTTCATTATGACTGGATTGCATTTGCACAAACACATCATTTAATTATCATTATACAGGTGCTCACAAGGGGACCAAGTATCCTTCCCAGGAGGCAAGAAGGAAGGGAACAAAGTTGACCCATGAAGGAGTAGTTCTGTGAGTAGTAGTTCACACACTAGGCTATTCACATCAAACTGAAAATATGTGGCATGAAGAACAACTGCACTTTTCAGCCTCCTTTAAAAAGTTTTACTTTTGTAAAAGAAAAAGGCAAAGGAGGAAAAGGAGGAGAAGAGGGAGCGAGGAAAGGGACTGTTAACAAACTTCAAAGGCCTTCAAGTGTGAGATTTTTTTTTATCACCAATTGGAAGACAGCTAGGGCTGCATTAAGTAACAATTTTTTGGGTGAAGACTACATGAAGTAGTACCAAAGCACGAGAAATGATCACTATCCACAATTATGGGTGATACAGGCCTTTCGCAATATTTAACACAAAAAGTCCATCCATCTTACCAACCTGAACAATAGCTCCACTCACACACCATAAACAGTTTATGAAATACTTTTATTAACTGAAAACAGTAAATTGGAAGAGGCATTCTTGGTTGTAGAAGCTGGTCTGTAAATTGGATAGCTCAAGCTTTGCAAAGCTGTTTCATTAACACTGCCTCCACTCCAAACACCTGGTTGTTACTGACTGTGCCTCTTGCCCCTGTGTTTATGTTCCAAGGCAGCTAGAAACACTGGAAGGGCACGGCATTCCCCAAAGCAAAAAGCAATTTACTATCTGGTTATAAATACACCTGAAACACACAGGGAAACAAACCCCAGAACTGCTCCATTTGTAAGCAGATAGAGCTTCTCTCCAAAACATGTATACACACACACACACACACACACACACTTACCCACAAGTCTCTACCACTCCCCTTTTAGAATACAGGCTGTTTAACTGTTATAAGAAATGGCAAGTTTCAGGCCCTACATACAGACCTTTAGGGAGCCACATCCATAGATCTTGCATTATATATATACACAGATAACTGAAAGCTATAGATATCACACAAGCAGCTCTTACCTCCTCACACAAGTTACAATAATAACCTTTTTCTAGGATAGAGTTAGCAGGGCTAATAAGTTCTGACAGATTCCACACCAATACAGACTGGATTTTCAAACAAAAGTATTTAGCTCTGCCAAACATGCCAGAGAGAGCATGTTGTAGATGCCTGCCCGGGGGAAACTAAGTTTAAGGGCTAACAATAAGACCACAGCTGGGTACCAATACCTTTGGGAATGAGCAGGCCAGCAGACACCAATGCAAACCTGCCTTCTCTTCTAGCTCAGCACTTCCCCACACTTGTACTCAGCTTGTTGACAGCCTCTCTTGGTATCCAAACATTAAATAATCAATAGTTGATTGTGTATAAATGCAGCCAGAGCTACACCTAGCTGTGGCATGTCCCGGGGACACTGGGTGAAAGGAATAAGTCATGTAATCAGTGGTAGCTGAGACACTAGCTCAGAGTACACTGGGTTGAAGGGATGAAATAGAGAGGAGAGGCAGCGAGAGAGAAGTAGCCCTGTGTGCTTTTATAGCAATTATATTATGGAGGAAGAACAGAATGCCAACCTGTCCAGGGAGGAAACAGCAAAACATGTGCAGCTACCTCATCAACTGCTCCTATAGGGCACAGCCAGCATGTGGCATCACTATATCTAAACACACAAGAAGGTTAGTCAAGAGTATGCAGTGCAAGTGGGCTGAGCAGCTGGAGCCATTGGCAGAAAGAGCTCTCAAAGTTGATCTTTTGCCTCAGAGTCTTTATCGTATATGTAACTTCCGACCACACCAGTGTTGACTCCTGAAAAAAAAGAACAGAAGTATAAGTGGAGAAATGGCCAGGGCTGAAGTGAAAAGGAATAGCAGGTTGCCAGGTGAGGTGGGGAGTTGGTAGTTTTTAATCTGTACAACTGTACAGAATAGCAATGATTCTCTGACTATGAATTTCTGTGTGGCCAAAATGACACTGTCCATGCATGAATGGAAGCATCAGAAAATGCAGGAAAACTGGAAGGTTTGCAGAAATTTTTGAAGTGCTGGAAAGAAAATGCTACCACACACTTAGAAAATTCAGTGCCACAATGAACCCTTCCAAAAAGTTATGCTTCATGAACCTTTCCAAAACCCTCCATGAACCCTTTCAAAAAGTTATGCTCACAAAAAATACATTACTACTGACAACCTGTGGATGTTTAGTGTTGTTGTCAGCTGATCTTACAACTACTGAGCAGTAGAAGAGCCAACAAGCAACCAGTGATTGCAGTAGTAGCTCTATAACAGATGCTACATGAATAGAGGGGAGATTTTTACATTTCCTCAATTCTGCCTCCACTCACCAGTCTTCCAATACAAGGCATTGTAAAAGTGAGAAGTAATGTATCTGCCTATGGTCTAGGCAGGCAGCGTGGACATTAGGGGGACTCAAGAGAGTATTTTCTCACATGTAACATCAATGCAACAGAGCTAATATGATAGCTGACTTTCAGTCTTCAGCAAGGAAGGGACAAGATGCATGGAGAGCCAAGAATGGAATGGACTGCTTTGGAAAAGAACATGGTTGGCTGGAATCTTGAACAAGAGCACTTTATATTGCCCCATGACACTGCAAGCCCCCATTTGTTATATAAATGGCAGAGTGGTCATTCCAGTTTCCTTCCCATTGTGCAGTTGAGATCTCTGTGGAGTCCCTTTGCACTATCACCTCTGGGATGGAATACTGTTGCTTCTCCCAGCATTAATCCACCTCTGTTCATGTTACACTTACCCTTTGGTCCAAAGAGGATCCCATAGCATGGTTTGTGGCAATAAGGCTGGCCATCATGCTGGAGACAAGAAAAAAACAGGGGTGGAACACATTAGGATCAGCTTCCCCTCATCCAGGAAGCTTTCTAGCATTACCAGCCCTTGAGCAACCTGTTGCCAGTCATGTTCCCTTGGCCTGTGCCTCAACATACATCTGGCACCAGGAAAAGCTTCCTGGCTACACAAAGCCACATGATATACTAAAAGTGAATCCTGGTCTGTTTGGCACCCACTCAAATGAAATGCTGAAACTCTGTCCCAGAAATGTTTAAAAACTACCTTGTGCTTGAGGGCAACTGTGCACAAGACAAAGCGAGTTCCAAAACCCAGGACTACTTCAATCATGGCTATCCCAGGGACAAGGCTGGTGTTCAAGGATTCTGCAGGCCTTGGACCCACAGGACAGAGCCATCAATGTCTAGCAGAGATAATATGTTGTTTTGTGCCTTGAATTTCTGACTTATGGCAACCCTCAGGTGAACCTATCATGGGGTTTTCCTGGCAAGATTTGTTCAGAGGAGGTTTGTCTTTGTCTTCCTCTAAGGTTGAGTGAGTGTGATTTGCCCAAGCTCACCAAGTGGCTTTCCATGGCTAAGCAGTGATTTAAACCCTGTTCTCTAGACTCATAGTCCAACACTCAAACCTCTACACCACACTGACTCTCCAGAAAGATATTGCACTTCAAAAAAAAAACCCTTCATTTTATCAATCCTTTATGATTGGATTATGTTGAATGAAAAGGTAATAGCAGAAAAACAAAAATAAAAGACGAGAGAGAGAGCTACCACAAGACTGACTAGAAACGCTGTATCAGGTAGACCAGAGACCCTCTTTAAATATCTTTTATTGGTGCAGACTCCCAAGACATATCTCAAGATTTAGAACCCTAATGTGCATCAAATATTTATTTAAAGTTGCTCAACTCATCAAGGGTCTTCAAATTGGCAGAGAAGGGAAAAATAAGTAAACGCACACTTCCCTGAGAGGTGCTGGAGCGGGAGGGACTTTCCTCCTGCTTCTTCCCACCAATTTAAGCCTGGAGCAGACTGAACACCAATGCACAGGCCCACCCAGCCAGCCAGCCAGCCAGCCAGCCAGCATTTGCCCTTTTTCTCTCTCCTTCTTTCTCTCTCCCCTCTTTTCTAGCCATCCAGTCTATCAGAAATGCTCAATTTCTCCCCCCATTTTTTTTGCCCTTTTCACAAGGAGGAGAGGAGAACAAAATGGGCAAAGAAGGGAGGGAGGGAGGTAGAAAGGCAAAAAAAGGGATTAAAGGCAAAAAGGTGAGGTTGAAGCAACTGCTCTATGAAAGACCCCAAGTTTGCCTTCCCATTTCTATGTATGCACTTTCTTATGAATCAAGTGGCGACTTATTTTGCAATAGTGATCTCTTGCTTCAGCTTCCAGTGCCTTGCCAAGGAGTGGCACTTCTCATTTGGCCCCACTCCAAGTGGAATCCTCAATGCAGTATGGTGGTCAGCTCTGAAAAATGATAGCAGGGAGGAGAGAGACCAAATGAGAAGAGGATGCCACTCCCTGGCAAGACACTGGAGGTTGGAGCAAAGGATCACTGTTGGCAAACTAAGCTGCCACTCAATTCAGAAGAGAGTGCACACACTTATAAATGGAAATGAGGAGGTGTGGAATTGGAGGAGGGCAGCTTGGAAAGGGGATCTGTCACATATATTTGGTGGGAGTGGTGGAACTGAGTGATCCAATGAAGGGATAAAGTGATCCACTGAGAAGACCTATTTGGCTAGGGGAAAGCCAAAAGGAGTTCTTGTGTGTGGACAGTTGACAGAATTGTGGAAGAAGTGGTATGTTACAGAGAGACAAGCAAACTATACGGGGAAACTCTGAAGTTGTAAGTACAAAACTCTATGGGAGAAACATCAACAGTTGGCAGTACCTGCATAGTACAGAAAAAGACTGTTGGAAATGGCATATATAAGCCCTTTGGAAGGCATCTAGGAATGACAAGAACTACCCAGCAACTGATCCAAATTTTTTATTGGCCAAGCGTGGGTCAACATGCAAGCAACTTTTGATACCTGCCAACATAATGGGACTGGTAGAAATGAAACAAAAGCAGAACTTCACCCTATGCCCATAATTGGAGAGCCTTTTAAAAGAGTAGACACAGACATCATGGGGCCATTACCAATTAGAAGGGGGAATAAATGGGTTTTAACTTTAGTGGACTATGTTACTAAGTTCCCAGAAGTTGTGGCTTTATCCAACATCCAGACCACAACTGTGGCCAATGCACTGCTGAATCTCTTTTGTAGATTAGGATTTCGTAGTGAAACTGTCTCTGATTTGGAAACATTCTTTACTTTCAATCTGATGAAGAGACTGTGGGAAATGTATAGTGTCAAGCATCTCACCTCTAATCCTTACCAACCTGGGACCAATGGCTCTGAACCTTCTGAAAATAAAGAAGATGATGACAAGCCATTACGGTCTCCACATAGAAATGGTCCAGCCCAAAGCTCAAATGCAATGAAGGAAGAGGAAGATGGGGAAGAAGAGGAGGAAGAAAATTTAAATTACGGTAAACTCCAAACACTAAAGGAAATGTTTGCTCAAAAAAGTGACCAAGAGTTTTTACATTTGATGAAATCAACAAATACAATGGATGAAGTTATAGCTGCTGGCCTGAAGTTGGTTGAGGAAGAAGGTAGATCTCGAAAGAGGACACTCAGGGAAAGTGCTGAAGATGTCTCTGAAGATGATGATGAACAAAGTGCAAAGAAGAAAAAGACTGATCCTTTGCAGAGTCCTGAAAATCAGTGGGAAAAGCATGAAAGTTTGGTAAGCAAACTGCATAAAGATTTTCCCAGCTTGGATAAAGAGAAGCTGAGGGATGTACTTCAGGAACATGACCAGATATATCAGGAAGCCACAGAATCTTTAAGGGTATTTATGGAAGATCAAGATGATACACAGTATCCTTTCAAAAGTGAAGTTTCAAATGGAAAAGGGGTCTCCATTAAAGAAAAAACATCTGGAATCCCAAAAAGGGCTCATAAGATATGGCCGATGAATCTGTCTTGGAAGCTGGTAGCAACCCTGATGAAGACAACAGCAGTGCTGATGAAGTGATGGAAGATGGTCACAGAGCTAAAATACTTAGCTTTCTGCAAGATGCTTCCCTTAGTGAACTCAGTTTGAGCCCACAGTGTTCTCAGAAAAAGGCTCAGAGATCAGAGAACTCCCAACCTTTAACAGTTGGGTACTCTGTTCACAAAAATGTGCAAGACCAACAGCTTGTCAGAAAATGTCATATGGAACTGCAGAATATTATTAAGAGAGAAAGATGTTGTGTTAAAACTCATGAATAAACTGCAGTTTGCATGGGAAGATTCTATTAAGATCTGGACTTGACTAAATGATGTCAACTGTTTGGTTAATTTGGAGGAATATAATCAGTCTAAGGTGGTGCATCTCAACATGCTGAAACCTAATTGTAGAAGGAAAAAATTAGTCTTCTACACAGTTTCTAAACTGGGGAAGGAGGAAAGAGGAGAGACCAAAGGTAGCAACGTTGATGAGGTATAAGTAGAGGAGGAATGCAAAGTATTGCAAAACTACCAAAGTTTATTTTCTGACCTCCCAGGGAATATGCATGGGGTTCAGCATTTCATTAGAACAAGAGAAGCTGCAACTATAGCTACTTCCCTGTATCAAGTAACCAGAAACTATGCACATAGTATGGCTGAGGAAATAGAAGAAATGACAGGAAAACCAGAAAGGTAAATTCATGCTAGAAGTTGGGAAGGTAAGACCAAATGAATTTTACTAAAATGGTGGTGGTGGTGGTGGTGTTACGTAAGGTTTACAATGACAATTATATGGTCCAGCAAGAAACTGAAGAGATGGTTAAAAACACTTGGTTATGGTAAGTATACTGTTTATAAACTATCAATGTACCAGATCTCATTGCTCTCAGCTGAGAGTTATTGAAGCCTACATAGAGCAATGACTTCTGAAGGGGGAAGGTGTAAAACTTAAACAGAAAAAACAAAGGGGAACAGAATTTAATAAAATATTATTGAAGAACTCAAAGAAACGGGTGTGAAGCATGCTTGTGAATGACAAAGGCCAGCCAATCCCAGCATAGAGAACTCTGTGAGAGGAGGGAGGGACTTCAGTGAGAGAGAGGAGGAGAGAGAGGAGAATTTTCAAAAAGAAAGAGAGTTTTAGGGATAGTTAGAGACAGATAGTTGTGACAGTCAGAGGGGAGTGAATGGGTACTGGTTGTCTGAACTGACTGAAGGAAAAGGTCTGACATAACTCAGTTTGAATACTGTTATAAGTCTGGAACTAAGAACTGGAACTTGACAAAGCAGCCATTCGCTATGCCATGAAAGAAAAATTGAACTATTGGTTACTTTGTTAAACCTGTCTCTGACTGGCTTCCTTAAGCCTGGACCAAAGAGTGCCATGTTTAACATAAAGAACACACACACTAGTCCACAGTGAGGTCACCTGAAGGCTCAAATCCAAGGAGGAATTCTAAAGAGACTACAAGGTAAGGTGCAAATGGCAGGTTTCCAAGAGTAGGAACTGTGGGGCCAGCCTGTAAACAAGATCCGTCATATACGGGGATGGTATATAATGTTGTTACAGCTGAAATATACAGTAACAGGCCACCAGGTTTCATTAAATGAGTCATGTATCTAGTCACTTCTATACTTTTTGGCTTGTGTAGTTAACTCCTCCGTAAATCTTGCTCTGTCACCTGTACAGTAAGAAATCCATCACTCCCTCCCATTTTTTGGCAATCAATACTTTGGCCGCAACACAAAAGAAACCAACCAGGTCTTTGTTTTTAAGAGTTTCGTTATATTTCAGAAACACATACAATAAGCCCACCTTGAGTTTTGCAGGAACATGCTAGTTGGTGATTTTGGAGAGATAATATACTGAAAAAACTTGAAGGCACATAGCAACAACAACAATGTACTGTACTTTGGATCTTGAACTTCTCTGAGAAAGGATGTAGATAAGCTATATATGTAATTCTTATTAGTCACTAGGGGGCACTTTGGTTCTTCTTTGCAACTGTTGGCATTGAGCTGCTTCACAAACACAGAAAAATGCTGTTTGTTTGATTTCCAGAGCAGTAGCAAAGAAAGCTACTAATGCCAAAACTAACAAGTCCATGGTGAAAAGAGCAGCAGTGGGGATTTTGTCCACTAAGAAGGGCTTAGCTTAAAATAATCTGCTAGAAAACCAGCAACTCAACATAACAAACAGGTAGGGTAGAGCCAGCGTGGTATGATGGTTTCAGCATTAGACTATGGCCTTGGAGCCCAGGGTTTGATTCCTCACTCACCCATGAAAACTCACTGGGTGACCTCAGACACATCACACACTCTCAGCCTCAAAAAAACCCAGGACAGGCTCACTTTAGGGTCACCACAAGTCAGAAGAGACTTGAAGGAACATAGCAAGAAGGGCTGAATCTCCTCTGGGCTTATGGCCTGTCGCTTATGATTTTTCTGCTACAGGAGATTTATGTAACTAATATTTCTTCTTAATGTGAACTCATAAGAAAGGTGTGAAGTTCTTATATTTGAAGTCTGTTTTTCAGTGTTTCCCAAAGCACAGCATGTAGTTCATGTGTCATATTTTCCATGCACTATAGATTTTAGAATAGTAACTTTTTAAGCTGCCCAAAACCATGGCTCCAGGAATAAAGCAATGCACATCTGCTGAACTTTATGCATCTAATTAGGCAGTCTTTAAGTTGTAAGCCAACCTCTCAAGTTCAGGTGGCATTCTAATGTATAGAACCTTCAGTGCTTTCCTAAAAGCTTGACTTCAAATAATGCAGTTGTAATCACTTTGCTACTGTTAGTCTGCACACATTGTAGGGAAAGTGCAGCCTTCCCAATACATCTGGACTGCAACTCCTATTAGCTTGAAACAGTATAGACACAGCTGAAGTATGCTGCAGAGTCACATTTTGCCCACTCCAGCTACATAGAAAGAATTTTCAGTAGTAATGCCCCCATGTAAAAATCAGGAAAAAGTTTCCTGAACTAATCCCTGCATTAAAAATTGAAAATGTATCTTCCTACTCTTGATCTTGCTTCATCTCTTCTTAGAGCCAAATATACTGTTAAAGCAATCCCAGAGACACCTGCATACTCAGATGGCACTTGCAGACAAAGCTGTGGCATCCTACCTCAGCATGGCCACCAGGAGTTAGTGTCTTCCCGCAGCGCTCACAACGCAGGCAGGGACGGTGCCAGTCCTTGCCCAGTGAAGTCACCTTCTCAGCTACAACAGAAAAGAGAAGGCCTGCAAATTCAATCTTTTAAAAAGCTGGGGCAGGGAACTCCTGGAGATTGGGGGCTACATTAGCCCCTCAGGAGACCTTGGAGGGTTGTACCCTGACTTCATCCCCGCAACATCCCTTCAAAATTTTCAGTTCTACCAAACATCCCACAAAACCCAACAGAAAGTGTGGGGACATTTTCCCCACATTATGGGCTCATTTGGGCTGTTTTAGGCCCAGGAAGAACTTTTTGCAACAGGCAACCCGAAAGTCACTTCCTATTTAAAAGAAAGAATTCTTCTGGACCTCAAATGGCCTGAGGGGGTTGTGGTAAGAATGCTACCATATCCCCTAATGCAAAAAACAAAAACAAAACAAAAAACTTCTGTTTATAAAAGGAGCCACAAAAACTGCCCTGGGAGTTGCATGTAGTTCTCATGGTGCATCTACAGAATTGATATAAAATAGCGTATCTGACATGAACCAGCATACTGAGAACTCTAGGGCTTTCCCCATCTGTCAAAAGCAAGTTTTTCCCCCTTACGGGTAGAAAGATGTGCTTAAGCATTTGACCCAAAACTGGCAACATACTGTGGGAAAAGAGGGATGATCTCTGATATCTCCTGCAAAGTTCTATGCTCCTGGCATCTAAAGCAATTTCAGCGGCCGCTTGACTTTCTTGAGGTTCAGGGCACAGAACCCTCACTGAAGTTTTTTTTTTTTAAAAAAAGGAATAACTCCCCCAGCCTGAGTGTCCCCACTTCCATTCACTTCAAGGCCCCCATCGCATGCCTTTTGCTGGGCGTGCTGCCTTCCTTCCAGGCGCCTGGGCAAAAGGCAAGTGAATGGGAGGGGGCAGCCCTGTGCCCAGTGAAGACACAAGTATGCCTCCTCCCCCAACTTTTGTCTGCATTTTGCCTGGGCGCACTGTCTTCCTTCCAGACACCTGGGCAAAAGGAAGTGAATGGGAGGAGGTAGCCCCATATCCAGAGAAGGCATGTGCGCACCTTCTACACATGTGAGGCTGCCCCTACCCCTTCACTTGCTTTTTGCCCAGCAAGGAAGGTAAGTGCGCTTGGGTAAAAGGCAGAGGAAAGGGAGGAGGGAGAACGGGGGGGGCAAATGGGTGCCTAATAAATAATCAAATTTATGAAGGTCAAACTTGCAAATGTAGAGGAAGGACTGTTATTATATGTGATTAATGATTTGAATAATTTATAAAGAGTACAGAATTCATCCCTTCTATATACTAAGTCATGAGGCTAGAAGGCCACATCAGAGAGCTTGTTTTGCCTGTAAATGTCACAAAATATCCCCTGGGAGCAGTATCACATTTCTGCCATATTTTTGCCCCACAAGCCATTTTATTCAATTCCTGTTCATTTGCTATATTAGAAAAAGTTCTCTCCTGGAAGAGGAGAAAAGTAGTAAAAATGTACCCCACACCCTCTAGAACACACCTGATGACATTTGAGGCAAAAGTTTTGACTTCTGGTAGGCCCTCTGGGCCATCAGAACAGTCCTGGAGCCTTGCCGCAACCTGCAGACTATACTTTGCCCACCTCTTTATTAAATTTTGGTCCTTGTGGTGTATAAAGTCCCATATGCAGGAGTCGGCAGGCCCACAGGAGGCACTAGCTTCTCTAGGATGCAGGATCTCGTTGAACCAGTAAAGTAAGGATAGGCCAGACACAGTGCAAATAGGAGGCACCTGGACAATACTCACCAAAATAGACTTTCTTAGAGCAGCGTGGGCAGGCATTGGGTTCCCCTGTGAAAGTTGTAATGCTGGAGGCTGAAATACAAATAGGAAGACATGGCTATCTCTCAGGAGTACTTGGACAGTGTGGCCTGCATGGCAGGGGTTGGACTACAAGGCCTTTATGGTACACTCCAACTTATGATTCTTTTAAAAAAAATATTTTAATGGAATAAAAACACAAAACACAAACAGAACAAAAAAAAAGCACATAAGAAAAAAAAGAAAGCATATATAAAAAGACAAAATAACAATCCACAAAACAAAACAGTACTCAATAATAATACCAACAAAGAACAAAACTATGAATATCAGTCTAAACTAACTAACAGCTAACTGTACACAACTAAAACACTGGTTACTGCCCCTGTTGTGAACAATGAGTAGTAATCCTACAGTAACGACTAATCCAATAAATCACAAATTGTAACTAAATTTAATATTTGTTGCCTAGATATATTTCCATGACAAATAATAATGAACTTACTAACTCGGTTTGCACTTTATATTCCTATGTAAATTATTAATTCTAACTTAATTGGTAAATACCTTTTTTTTCAAAACTCAATCACTACTTGACTATTACAAATCAAAATTAATAATTCTTAAGTATAAAAATAATGTCTTTATAACATTCATAGTAAAATCATTCTATTTCTTAGCTAATTCTAGTTTCATTACAATAACCTTACTTATTCATAATATATATAAAAGAAATATTAGTATACCAACAATTTAAAATCATCTATGATTTTCTTAGAACCATTCAGATGACAGCAGAACAAATGAATGTTTGAACGCAAAAAAAGATTTTAGCTGCATGTTCAAAACCCCAAAATCATCAATTCACCCTCATTTTCTCTTAAAAGTCAATTAAAAATCTCCATTTCATAGCAAACTCTTCTTCAGCAAGAACTTTTTAGTCTGGCTGTAAGTTTGTCCATTTCCACTACTGCCATCAATCTGTTAAACCATTCAGTCAGAGATGGGATTTCTATTTTCCTCCTATACTTTGCATAAACTAGTCTCGCTGCCAATAACACATATTGAAGCAATTTCTGTTGTTGCTTGTCATGGCTGGTGTCTTCTCACCAGATTCCTTGTAGAAATAATTCAAGACTTAGCTGATTTGACATTTCATAATTTTTTGTTTCATATTCTATATTGTCCACCAAAACTTTTTAACCTTATCACAAGTTCACCACATGTGATATAATGATCCAATATGGTTTTGGCACTTCCAACAACTATTCTTCATCCCTTTATGTACCTTTGAAAGTCTTTCAGGCGTAACATAACAGTGTAACATCCTTTTACAATAACTTTCTTGTAAATCATAGCAAAGTGTATTTTTAATTTCTTTTGTCCATAATCTTTCCCATCGGTTTATGGATATAGTATATCCAAAATTCCTTGCCCAGTTGGCCATACATTCTTTCACTTAGTCATCTTCCATCTCCATTTCCAGCAAGAATTTGTATAACTTGGCAATCAAATGTTCATCACTGACACATAACAATAATTCAATAATAGTCTTTTCAAAATCTGTATTCTTTTTGTCTTCAAGAAATCTTAAGCAAAATTGTCTGTGTGAGAGCTGTTGCATTTTACAGCCTTCCTCTTGTAGCTACTGTACTGATTTCATTTCATAATCCTGATCTCAGTTCCTTAATAAATCACTGTATGTTAACCAACATCAGTCCTCATTTCTGTTGTATAAAAAGCCTCTTCCGATGAAATCCAAAGCAGTATTCTTGGACGCAGTTTCAATTTATATTTTGTCCAAAGATTCTATTACAGTTTTCCCAAAAATGGTCAGGGGAAGGCAGGAAATGCCCATTTTGTGGCTGGAGGAGAGCCAGGACTACCTGGGCAGCATCCAGCACCCAGATGTCACCCCCCTGGAGTGCTCTGGAGATCAGGAGGGTGACATCTACTTTTTCCTTCCCATGGCAGACTGCAGCTGGATGCTGCCAGGTACCCCACGCCATTAAAATGGCCTTGGAGACATGCGTAGGCATTGAGATGCTTCCTTGTCAAGGGACAGAAGAGAAGCCCCATGTGAGCACATTCACCTGAGAAGTTCTGCCAGAATTTCAACAACTTCCACCCTACCATCAACTTGAGTCTGGAACAATCCACACAACAATTTCACTTCCTTGATATCACTGTGCAACTTCACAATGGACTTCTAAGCAACACATTCTATTAAAAACCCACTGACCACTAAACATACTTACATGTCTCCAGTTTCCACCTAGAACACACTACTAACTACATTACCAGAACACACTACATACTACAACCTAGCCTTCTGATACAATTGCATCTGCTGAGAACCACAAGACAGACACTTAAGAACTTCTGGATTTACAACAGGAATTTCTCAAACTACAATACCCATCTAAGAAAGTAAAGAAACAATTTGACAAGGCAAGTTTAAAAGCCAGGAACTACAAGACAGACCAAAACCACAAAATGACATCATCAACGAGCTACAACCAATTTTGAAAAATAACACAGCCCTCTCAGAAGCTCTGGGAACAGACCTTCATTAGCCTACAGACAGCCTTAAACAACTACTTAATCTGAAACAACTACTCTCTTACAATAGGATACATAAAATGGATAGTAATACAGGAACAAGGCCCTGCCACAAACCCAGATGCCAACTTTGGTTCTTTCTGCAAGCGGCGAGGGAAACGCTCTCTGCCGCCACTCACCGGCTTTTTGGTGGGTCCGTTTCAGTCCGTCCTGATGAGGAGCAGTGTAAGCTCGTCACTCCGCACTGCTCCGGCGTCCAAAATGGTGGCTTCCGGTTGGTGGAGGCTCCCCACCAACCGCAGAAGCTTGCCAGCCTAAAGCCCGCCCCCAGCAGATCTGCAGGCTCGCACTGGTGCACGCCTGCAAATTTGCACTGGAGCGCGGGAACGGAGTGGCACGGAGTGGCAAGCTCTGTCCTTTTGAAAAACCTGTAGAAACAGGTTTTTAAAAAGCACGCTGCGCAACCACTTTGGGTCGCTTTGGAACGGACTGAGGTGCGGAACTGCGACAAGTAGTCCGACTCAGTCCGCTCCTAAGGTGCAGACGACCTCTGTCAAAGGTCGCACCGCACTGTTCTACTTACCCCAAGCGGAAAGGGCCTCTGTCTCCCACCTATACTCTGGGAGCAATATTACAGGGACCAATAATACCACTCATATCAGAGGAATATTTACTTGCTGTTCCTCCAATGTAATATATGCCATCCTATGCCAGTAATGGCACTCTACACTCTACATTGGACAAATAGGACAATTTCTATGCAAGACAATTAATGGATACAGATCTGAATAGGAACAGTAATACAAGAAACAAGCTGCAGAACATTTCAACCTTCCTGATACACATTTAAGTGATTCACAGGTTGTAGCCCTTGAACAAGGAAATTACAAAGGATGACTTAAAAAGAGAAGTTGCTGAGTTGAGTTATATTCATAAAGTCATCAGTACTGCACATATAACAAAAAGAATCTTCTCAGAGAGCGTTCTGAACCCTGGGAAACTGACTATTGGTAAGCAGATTTATTACTTTCACACACCAACACTAACAGACAACTATGAAGATCTGAAAGATCTCTATCACCACGCAGGCTGAGGTCTACAACAAATGCATAAACATTAAGTAGGCATCTCTCAGAGGGAAAACCAGGGTAGTTTTCTATCCAGATTAAGGGGCCAAATGAGGTATTCCATTCAGAATTCCAAGGGTCAGATTGTCATAATTCTTGCCCAGTATCATCATTAACACAATGCAATTATTTTTTAAATTTAAGAGTACATACAAAGACTCTATGTAATCTAAAATAAAATAAAATGAAACACAGAGATGCATTTTAAAATATCCCAGTATGTAGAAGGTAAACTCATATGCTTTTAAGAGCCCCTCAGAAATCCCCGCTTCCAGAGTCTCCCAGTTCAGTTGCCTTGATACTTTCCAGGCTTCTTGCATACTAGTACACACCTTTGCTGGGTCCCTTAGGGGCAGCACTGACTTTTTTCTCTTCCGCTTTGGGCATGTGTTCAATAGGGCCAGAGACCAACTGTCCTTCAGTCTGGGGCTTATCATAGATGTAAGAGCCTGCCCCTCCAATGTTCACACCTGAAAAGGGAGCAAGAGAAGTCAGAGGGGATTGGTACCATCAGAGGCCTCATCTTCCACAATACTTACAAATTTTGAAGAAATGATACATTAATCTACACAGTGTGAACAAAGCCAAGCTGTCCTCTCTCCATCTAAGATTCACTAACTGCACTCCTTGGTTTCCAAAGAGTGGAGAAAATGTAAAGATATGGTGTAAGACAGAGTATCCCTTCCTCCAATGACTATGAACTGTCCAAATCTGGGCTATGAAAAGACTGGAGATCACTCCTCTCCAAAACCCCGTTTTCTGGGCATTCCTTTTCCACCTGGTTTCTGCAACCAATTGGGAACACAAGGGTGGAGGAGAAATTCCTTTGCTACCACTGATCAGAGATTACGCACAGCAGCAAAGACCCCCCCCTCCACTTTACCACTTGCTATCCCAAAGAATAGGCTAATGAAATATGGAGGGATTCCTCATTGTTATCTCTGACTGGAAGTAACACCAGGGAACTTTGCCTATACATGCCCCCCTCCATGCACCATGGGGAAAGCATGAGACAGGCAAACCTTTCCAGACCAAGTTGCCAGCTGCAGTGATGCTTCTCAGGCATGCTTTGACCTCAGAGTGAGCCTTACTGTTTGTGGAAAACCCCATGTGCAGGGAAATCCCTGAAGCAAATGTCAGGGTACATTCCTAGCACTACATAGCCTTGGAAGATACCATATGATCTTGGAAGCTAAGCTCAGTCAGCCCTGGTCAGCACTTGGGTGGGATACTCCTAATCAATACCAGGTGCTGTAGGCTGCATTTCAGAGGAAGGAACTGGCAAAACCCCCTTGAGTATTTCTTGCCTAAGAAACTCATGAGGTCGCCATAAATCGACATGTGACAGACACCTGCTTTACTCTTCTTTTTAATTCATATGGGTCTAAATAAGTTCCAGGTGACACAGGACACCACCCGGTCCACCAGAGTAAAACTAAATGTAAATGCATGTTTGTGAGAAAAACACACATATGCAGAATCCTCTGTAAGGGAAAAAGATAGTGGTGGTGTAAGAGCTGCAGCAGAAGGAGAATACATGGACATAAGAAGATGCTTTACACTAAGTCAGATCTCTGGTCCTTCTAGGCTAGTACTGTCAACACTGACTGGCAGTGGCTCTCCAGGGTTTGGGGCTGAATTCTTTCCTAGCCGTACTAGGAAAGAAGCCTTCTGAAAGCACAAAAAATAAAAATAAAAAAAAGGAGCTTTGGTGCTGAGCCATGGTTCCACCCAACAGTGCTGAAACACAAACACATATGACACACCCTTTCTGTGTTACCAATCATGCCCACCCACAGCATTTCTCTTACACGTGGCTGCATGTAGTGTTTTGATCCACCCAAAGCAGCTCACATTCCAATAGAGCACACCACAATCAAACAAGGTGTGTCCCAATAGAGATGCTTGTTGAATTACATCAACACATAACTGGATACCTCTGGCAGGCTTTGAGAAAAACTGTGCACAAAATGAGACGATCAAAGAGAGAAAGAATCAGACAGCAGTGTTTCTCTTGGAAGCAGAAAGGGAAACATACCTTTTGGTCCAAAGAGTGTTGCATAACAGGGTTTATGGCAGTAGGGCTTCCCATCATGCTAAGACAGAGAAATAGCAAGTGTTAGACTAGTTAGGACTTGAGGAAAAGGTCTATCTTTCTATCAAAACATGTCTATGATAAGTTGATTATCAATATATGTTAAAGTGAGGGACAACTCCAATCTGAGAACAGTCTCAGGAACCAAATTGTAACACTAGGTGAGGTCAATGCAGAGTGGATGGAGCAAACATAATTCTCACAAAAAAATTGGGGCATTTTTCCACCAAAAGTTCAATTTTACACATCTACTTAGGAATAATCCCAATGCAACAAATTCCCAGGCTGCAAAACACAGTCCAAAGTGATCCGATCAGGAGGGTTTTCTTGGCAAGATTTGTTAACTTTGCTTTTCTCTAAGGCTGAGAGATTGTGACTTGCCTGAGGTCACCCAGTGGGTTTCCATGGCCAAGCGGGGTTTCAAATCCTGGTCTCCAGACTCATAGTTTGGGCACACGCACACATCTGCTGCCATGTCCCTGTCATCAGGGACACAGCAGCAGGGGTGGGTAGGCACTGAAACTGCTCCCTCATTTGCAAACAAGGGAGCAGTTTAGGCACCCATACACATACTCCTGCTGCCGCGTCCCTGTTGCTGCCACTGCTGTTGGTATCCAAGCAGCAGGGCTTCACCATCTATACCAATCTCCTGCCATGCAGGAAATCACAGCTATAGTACCCTGAGAGTTCATCTAACTTCTGCTTTAAAAACCAGTGAAGAAGAATTTACTGCCTTCTGTCATACTCCATTCCACTGTTGAACAGCTCTTACCTTCATGAAGTCCTTCCTAAAGTTTAAGTGGAATCTCTTATTTTGTAACATGAATCCTCTTGGTCAGGTCCTAGTGTCCATGAAAGCAAGTTTGCTCCATCTTCTACAGTGCAACTCAAAGCTGTGGTCCCTGGACCGGTGCCAGTCCTTGAGGTATTTTCTGCCAGTCCTTGGAAAATTTCCAAGAAAGAAACAACTGTGCCCAACGGGCAAATACAATACTAGTCTCTGGCATACTGGAAAAAATAACTGCCAGTTCCACACTTCAGACAGCCTGAGAAGCACTTCTCTACATTACAGCCCTTCAGATATTTGACAAGAGCTATCATGTCACCTCTCAATCTTCTGTCTTCCAAGCTAAATATAACCAGATGCCTTAACAATTGCACACAGGCCTTAGTCCCCAGAACTGGTTCCCAGAAATTTTATACCACTATGGTCACCCATATCTGGACACAGTATCCCAGGTGAGTCCTGACGAAAGCAAAACAGAATGGTACCATTACTTCCCCTGACCTGGACAACAGTCTAGCACCCAAGCTACTAGACTACACTGGCCATTTTATATTAATCTATGTGGAATTCCATTTTGTTAAGTTTTGGCCCAGCTATCCAATCTGTTAAAGCCAGCCTAAATCTTGATCTGTCCTTTGGGATCTACAGTGGGCCCTCGGTATCCTCGGTTCCAGGACGCCCTGTGCATACCAAAATTTGTGGATGCTCAAGTCCCATTATATATAATAGTATAGTAAAATGCTGTCCTTTATATAAAATGCCAAAATCAAAGTTTGCTTTTTAGACAGATATTTATTTGTTTATTTGCTTGGAATATTTTCAAGTCATGCTTTGTTGAATCTGTGGATATAGAATCTGCAGATACGGAGGGCCTGTTCTAAGCTACTTATCCTAGATATCACTGAAATCTCATGGGATGAGTCTCATGATCGGAAATATAGCAACAGGGGCCATAACTTTTTCAAAGTTGAGGTTCTTTCCAGTTCCACAGTCTTATGAATTTTATGAACTACTGCCATCAACAGTTGCGGTTTTTTGTTATTTAACGAATGGAGTGCATCTCATTTTATATTTCCACATTTGCATTGTCCTGATGAATTTAATGCTAAACAATTGAATTAAAAATATTTTCTTCAAAGGTGCTGGGTTCAAACACTATTAATGATGGTTCTGATTGGAAATAGAGCACTGCTGCCCTCTTTCTATTATCAGGAGGATAAAGAGGATCAGAAATTTCGGGTGAGCACGCAAGAAAATAAATCTGCAACAAAAGCATAAATTGTTCTTATTTTCTTAGGGTCTATTTCCTTGGTTCAAAACTCATCTTGTTCCTCTACACACAGTGAATTTGTAGCCATGATTTTAGGTCACTGAAATTTTTCTTTTCAAAAACTTTACTGAACACAGAAATGGAGATCTTCACCCTTTACTTCGGCTAAATCTTTCCTTTGACCCCCAAAGTCTTCCCCAGTCTTTTCCCAAGGCCTCTTTCTGGTACTCCAAACATCTGCATGGGCACAAGGATGATCTCTCTCCACAAGATCTTTCCATAAAAGTGAACCCTGGTCTGGTTACTGAGAGACAACAGGGAACTTGAGAAAAGGAGGAAGAAGTGCCAGTTGAAATGACCAGCTGGGCTGTGTGGAAAGAGACTAAGAGGAAGAAGAACAGATGACTCAAAGAGATATCTGCTTGAGGCTTAGGGGAAATCCTATATATCAGTGCTTCTTAACCTGGGGTCTACTAACCCCTGGCAGTCCATGGAGCCCTCCCAGGGAGTCCATGAAGCTCTGCTGCTGGACAGCAACAGCAACAGCAGCCAGCAGCAGCAATAGGAACAGGAGGGGAGGCAAGTGACAAAACTGCTCCCATCTGCCATTGTGTCCCTTTCACCAGGGACATGGCAGCAGTGGGTGTGGGCGCCCAGGACCACAGAAGCAGGGGTATATGCGCACCTAAACTGCTCTCTCATTTGCAAACAACGGAGCAGTTTCAGCACCCACTTACACCCCACTACCATGTCCCTGACAAAAACCTGCACAGCAGCAGATGCTTGTGCACCCAAACTATGTGTACCCAAATTATGACCGTGGAGAACAGGGTCTGAATCCCCACTCAGCCACAGAAACCCACTGGGTGACCTCAGGCAACACACATTCTCTCAGCCTCAGGGAAAAGCAAAGGCAACAAACATTGCCAAGAAAACACAAGGTTCTTGCCTCCAGGAGCCAGCCACAAACAAACAAACAAACAAACAAAGATTATTTAAATTGCAAATTTAAATATTTAAATCTTGAAATCTTGAGTTAAGTCTTGGGGGTCCCCAGCAACAAATAACATTTACAGGGGGTCTCTGGTAAAGAAAAATTTAAGAACCGCTGTCAAATATAATTTATTACTGGGGCTTACTTTCGTCAACTTTGACAGAAGATCCTATTCTCTCATTGTCGCTGACAACCTCAGTCTGCCACCTCTTCTCCTTATAGTGGACTAAAAGTCTGTGTTCTCTCTCTCTACACACACACACACTATAGCCAAACTATTTTGAGCACCCTTCAGACAAATCAGCACCAATATATCAATTATGCCAGTAAAGAAACCCCTTCTTGAAAAGAAAGGTATAAAATAAATTATATTTATCTGTAACATCATTTATTGTTTTTCGTTCCTGAGATAGCTTTCTTCCTTCAGATACTCTTACACTCTAGATTAATTTATAGTGCATGCCTCTGAGACCCAGTAAGGCCCTATCAGCTCCCTGCTGTCAACAGCAGATGATTTCTGAGAGGAAACAGTGATAAGGCAAGAACATATTTTCCCTTCGTTTAATGCAAGGAATGAGCCACTTGTACTTCTATCCGACAAAGCTGCCATAGAAGGAAACGACAGATACAGCCAGTAGGCACAGAGAATATTGTTCCCTTTCTCAGCAGCTGTATCTGCCTCATCTGTAGTGGGGGAGGGGCAGAGGGAGGGAGGAGTGCCATGAAGTATCCCACTGCTTTCTCACACACCACATGCGATACAAAAGAAAAAAATGCCAGACATGGCTCCTCTCATTCTCAGGATAGAATCCAATCAAGAGAAAACTTGCTAGACTTCCTGGCAAAGTACTCAAACGCTGGCTAAAAACACATTTAAAGAGAACGTTTTTGGGAGGTGAGTCACTTTCTTCAGTTTTCACATAACAGCAGAATCTCAGGCAGTATCAATACTGCCTGATACTCTTTTAATACTCTTTCAATACTCTTTTAGTTACGGCACTTTTTTGATGTGCTGACACACCCTGCTTTTCATTTCTATCTACAATAGCATTAACAATAATGGGAAAACTTAACTATTAAAACTATTAAAACTTAACTATTTTGTCTATGACTGGGAATGGCAAGAACTTGACAATATACTCCTGCTCCACCTACTACACTTTGCATACCTTTTAAAAAGAGGGAGGGAAATCTGTAGCCTTTCAGTTGTTGTTGAACTGGAACTCTCATTAAGTTTAGCCAATCGTGAGGAAGACGTGGGAGTTGCAATCCAAGGGCATCTGGAGGGCCACACAAATGGTCTCCCCAACACCACCACCCTGGCCTGGACTCCACAGTGTTTGACTATCTAGCATTTGGCTCTCCAGTGTTTGAACAGTTCTGCACTTAGGAAGCCAGAATTATGTGGAATAGTGGCCTAGTTTTTTGAGCATCATCATCATTAGAACAAGCCACCCATTAAAATCAAGGGGGTTCCAGCAAAATAAATACAGTCAGCCCGCCACATCTGCGGGTTTCACTTTCACGAATTATTTGCTGCCACCTCTGCTGCCCTCCACGCAATTTTTAATATGGACTGCAAGCCTCGTGAGACTGAGAAACTGCAAATGAGGCTTGCAAGTCTCATGTGGGGCAGCACTGGAGGTGGCCCTAAGCCCCACCAGGCCCCCACTTCTGCCTTGGGAAGGAACTCTGATGCCTCAAAAGAATCCATGGTGAGTTGAATATGGTGGTCATACTTTTTTGTATGTTAAATATGGTTTGGGAAGGCCTAGAGTTATTCACGGGTTTTCCACTTTCCACTTTCACGGGGGTCCTGTACCCCTAACCCTAGCGAATGTGGAAGGATGACCGTACTATTTTCTGTTCTTTTATGCATAATACATTGTATTATTTTCAAAGATTTTTTGCCCAAAACAGAACAAGACAAGAGCAACAAAACAGCACATAAATACCAAAAACATTAGTACAAAATTGAGAGGAATTGTAAGACTTTGGTGTGAACATAAAAAGATGTACATAATTGGATCAACCAATGGGCTAAAAAGGCCATGCTTTCAGCCCACCATTTTGAAACAGAGCATGAGATCCCCAGCTTTCAAATTTAAAAAAGGAGGATGAAATCTCTGGCCCTTGTGGATCCTGAGATATCACTCAAAATGTTCCAGAATCTCTGGGGAGCAGTACTAGCCATAAAAATATATGTAGAGTAGCTATTGTCTTTGGAAAGAGTTCCCAGCTCATTGTGAGTCAGTTTAAAAAACTATCTCCCTGGAGCAGTGATTGCTGTACAGAAAAAGCAACTGAAAAATCCACAATTTTAGAGTAGCTGTGTTTCAAAAATAGCATTCTGCCCAAGGAAATAAAGCTTGCTTACATTAGGTGAGGTGAGGTGAGGTGGAAGTAAGTATGCAGTGTATCAGCCCTGAACATTAAACCACTCTTGCTATGTGATGGCAAAGGAAGAGAGTAGCATATAACAGCCCTGTTACACAGTCCAGGGTTTCTACCCAGGAAAAGGAGGGAAGGAGGGTTGGCTGAAGTGATTCAACTGCAATACTAAGCAGACTTAATGTGAGATGAAATTTTAATGAATACAATCAGAATATTTCTACATAAGCAGAAATGTGCTGTGAGGCTGCACTCCCTATTATTTGAGAGTCAGTCCCACCAAATTCAGTAGCCATGTCAGCTGTAAATGGTAATCCAACACAGGGCATAAGGCATGTGAAGGCTGAGGATGAAGATGGGGGAATATGGACGGGGCAAATGACAAGCAAGAGGATATCTCTTGCCAATTTTAATTTACAGTAGAAATTGAAGTATAAATTAGTGTTTTTAGAGTTAGTGTCTGTAGAGCCAGAAATCTGACTCCAACTGCTTAGGTTTTGACTCATATTTGGGGAAGGTACAGGTGATGGCATCTCTCATTCACTGATTCTGGATGGTATTTTGAGATCTAATCTCAGTGAAGGAATGGTGAGGGTTAAGAAAGTGATCCAGAAATTCTGTCAGCAGAATAATCTGCGAGGTGAGGGCAGACATGTAGCTTGCTCTGGATATGACTGTACTTTCACTAAAACAGAGATATAACATAACTGTGCTCCCAGCCCTTGCTATCCTGATAAGCTAGTAATGGTGGCTTGAATAGCTTTTTCTGGGAAAACTTAACCTTGCTACAATTACATATGCCCTGATTATATCTAGATTAGGCTATTTATCCATTATTCACCTTACATTTCTTCCAATCTGGGAAACAAAAAGAAAAAGACCCTCCTCACAGCAAGTTCATGTAGAGCAATTTGGACTGAGATCTTGCATTGGGAGATGTATCTCTGGTACACCGCCACCCACTTTTGCAGTCTGATAGTCACTCTCACAGATCATCATTTCAGTGTCTTCTAGTGTTCCCTAAGGATGATGTCATTGCTGCCTGTCTAATTACAGGAAAATAGCTGGATGCTTCTCTACTGTTCTCCCTGTTCTCCACCCACAGAAATGGCACTTACTGTCAGGGGAGAGGAAGGCACACTGAAAAGGTGGGTTAGGGGGAGACTTCAGTCACTGAACATTTGGAACAGAATTCCAATCTCCACAATGACCAAAAAAGTGGATTAGTGATAGTGTATGTTGGACTTGTGTCATTTTATCTCATTAACAGGATATCGGCCATGGTCTTTCAGATAGTCTGCACCCAGGCTGTATAGGTCACTATCTGTCACAGCCAGCATGCTGAGCTGTGTGTGTAAACAGACTGATAGTCATTTAGGCTACTTCAATACGCCCCACAAGTACTGCAAGAGCCAGCATGGTGTGGTGGTTTGAATGGACCATGAGTCTAGAGATCAGGATTTGATTTCTCACTTGCCATGGAAACCCTTGAGTGTGTCAGCCCCAGAAAACTCTGTGATAGGTTTGCCTTAGAGTTGACTTGAAGGCACACAACAACGTGTATTACAGGCTACTGCTATTTGTCCTTAAGAAGTGTCTGAAAACACTTAAAACGGTACCAAATGCAGTAGTGAAGCTGCTAACCAACACCACTGGTTCAAAATTTGTTTCAAAGTTTAATTCATGTGCTGATTCTTTAGAATCCAAATGTTTTGTGATCGTTCGCCACCACTTAAAATCTTCTTTCTTTCCTGCCTAAGATGTTTGACTCAGTTCTAAATATTCTCTATCACTCATCAGAGATAACAGCAAAAAAAGATTATGGTTGGACAGGGAACTGCTGCTACTATAGACCAAGGGCTTTTAAAACAACATAATAAGTAAGCAGTGATCATCCTCTAGATCAGGGTTGGCAACATATGGTCCTCCAGATGTTGGCCAAAAGCTCCCATCATCCCTCAGAACTGGTTGGCCAGCTAAAGTTCATGCATGTTGCTTTCCAGAAACATATGGTGAAAAACATATTCCCCAATGCTGCTCTAGATAGGAATCTCTCACCTTTCTGGGCAGGCTGAATATGAGGAATTTTGATAGTGTGATGAGGCCACAATAAAACATCTACCATGAGTAAGTATCCCATTACAAAATGCAAAGAAGGTACATTTCAGACCCATTAAATAAAAAAAACAGTTCATCATGAACATGCATGATTTTTCTATAGGAATTCTCCCAGCTACCATAACATTAAAGACAATAAAAAAGTCAACAGACCATGATAGACTCTGTAAAGAGTCACAGATCTAGTGCTTTCTAGTATTACCAGTGTTCTTCAAGACTGGGAGACCAAGAAATGCACCATGAAATTATACAATATTTCTACATATGGAGAGATGACCTAAAACATGATGGTGGCAGTTGGGGATTGGGCAAGGAAAGTAAACCTAAAGTAAATTAGAAAACCCATTACCAAGAGCAAAAAGTATGCATGTGCTTGTTGATGCTTTCTCTCTATGCCTATGCTTTCTTTTTTGCTCTGCATTTTCTCTCTGAGCCTGACGCTGACACCATTGCACAGGTTTTTGTACTTTTTTAATCACTGTCTCATCACTCCACTTTGCTCCTATATTATGTGGATGATGATTGCTGTCTCATTTAACACTGTAAAGAGGGACAATGGGTGAAATAAATTCTCTTGGACCTCATTCTGCTTGATGCCCTTAGACACCCATTTGTCAAGTGTGGGCTGGAGATCTCAGGTACTAGTAGAACTGTGATAGCAGTTGCATCTGTCTCTCTCATTCACTGTTTGCAGGGTGAGGCAGTCACAACTATTCTTATTTACCAGATCTCTAATGTTTCTGCCACATTACCATTTTTGTGACATCCTCCTTAATGAAGAAATCTGGTCATCTTGAAAAGCTTGCTCATTTTTGTGACTTCTGGTATTTTTCTTATGGATGACTATTACAAATGTTCTGTTATGAATATGTTTGTGTGTTGCTTGGTAGCAGAACCACTTTAAAATTGGATTGCAAGCTTAGTGGATATATTCATCTCCCTCCATTATTAATCATGCTCAGGAACCAGAAAATGGAGTGAAAGGAATCAGAAAAAGAACAGAGGGTTCCAGCTGAAAGTTGATAATCATTGTCTAGACATCAGGTCTACTCCTTGAGGAAAAACTGTGATCTAGCTATTTCGGTAAACTTGATGCCCAGGCTATTAGAAATATGTAATACTTCTATTCTCTGTCACTATTTTCATATAAAGATGTTAATTTAATACATATATATATATATATATATATAAACAATAAAAAAATGCAGTTCAAAATTCTAGAAATACAAGAATTGCTTGATATTGTTGTTGTGTGCCTTCAAGTGATTTCGAACTTACAACCCTAAAGCAAACCTATCATGGGGTTTTCTTGACAAGATCTGTACAGATGGGGTTTGCCTTTGCCTCCTTCTGAAGCTGAGAGTGTGACTCGCCTAAAGTCCCCCAGTGGATGTTCATAGTTGAGTGGGGAGTTGCACTCTGTTCTCCAGAGTCATAGTCCAGCACTCAAAGCACTTCACTATGCTCTTTGATGCTAGCTAATGTAAAAACTGTTTAATAAAAATATGAAAAGTAAAACAAATAGTCCAGTCTCCTTTAGAATCCCAGCTACTGATGAAACATAGCCATTTCTTCTAACCTTGTCAAAGAAACCCACTGCAGACTGATCACAAAGGTATTTACTGATTGCTTTTTCCTGCCCTCCATAACTCTCAAAGCAGTATACAATATAATATATACAAAACATTATTTAGAAGCAGATTTTTTTAAAAAAAATTAAAGCTGATGTTAGAAACCGAAGGTCATATGGGACAATACAGTTTTGACCACTTGCCAGAAGCTCCTCAAGGACTGAGACCGACTGACTTCCCTTGGGGGTGGACAGAGTTCCATTATCAAGGTGCTTCTGACTACCTCTTGCACTTACCAGTGCAGCCTCCTGGAGTGACAGGACATACTATTTGGTCTCTGGTGAAAATATCAAATTCTAGATAGCTTAACACAAGAGATTTCACTGAAAATTACTACAGATTAATGTAGTCACCAATGTTACCACGATGAAGAGTTTTAGCTCTCATTTTATAGTATGGGAACCCATTTCATGCCATTCCCCGTTAACTTATCGATGTTATGAAAAAGGCGGTGCTTCCAGACAATGCTAATACAGTCTTAAGACTGCTGTTACTCTATTTGTAAAGCTGGGATTTCCCTCTTCTTAGTTTTTAAGTGTCCCTCACTTCAAAGAAAGTTTCATTGGCATCCATGATGCCTCCCTTTTGTGTGAAATTCCCTTATATTCTAATACTTTTCCATATTAGTATTGTCAAATTTCCCAAATTTTCTTCTACATGCGATAAGTTTCTAAATATCATGGAATATGAATGCTATTCAGCAAAACATATGTGCAGCAACAAAGAAAAATACACACCTTTTTTGACTTGTGTACATAAAGAATAATCATATAACACTATGCAGCTTCCCCACCCCTGGAAAAAAAAAGCTTGTTGTTGTCTATAATCTTGTCCCTTTTGGTTACATCCACCACATCTATTTAGCATATAAGACTACAGCCGTGCCCCTAAAATCTTGCAAACACCACGCAATCTGAAGAACAGCAAGCCAACAGGCCTTAATGTTTCTTCATCCACTTTACAAATCAAATGCATACAACTAAGAGATTTAGAACATACCACATACAAGAACTGAGAGCCACCATGGTGTAGTGGTTTGAGCACTACGCTATGATGCTGGAGACCAGGGTTTGATTCCCCACTCGGCCATGGAAACCCACTGGCTGATCCTGAGCACATCACACGCTCTCAGCCCCAGAAAACTGTGCGATTGGTTCGCCCTAGGGTCACCATAAGTTGGAAATGATTTAAAGACATACAACAGAAACATACAAGGACTATCTCACTTACCTCAGCATGTCCACCAGGGGTCAGGGTCTTGTTGCAGCGCTCACATTTCAGACAAAACTTGTGCCAGTCTTTTCCCAAGGAAGTTACTTTCTCAGCTTAACAATAGAGAAACAAGGGGGAAGGGAGAGAGACCATAAAAACATGAAAATGCAGAAATCCATGCACCAGAAATTCTCAAACTTTCTACAGCCCTCCCCAAGGCCCTTTTGAGATGGTTGAAAATTACTGAGGATGACTTCTCACAAACTGGTGGTCAATGGGGACCGAGTCAGTCAGAATGACAGCATCAGATTTTACAGTTCCTGATTTTGTACATTTCAGAGTGCTTGCCAAAAATACAAATAACAGTTGAATAATTAAAATGTGCAACTTATTCATGACACCCCTAACCAGCTGCCTGAAGTAGGCCCACTGCCCCATCTTCCTAATGGTGGAATCCAACACACTGGGCCCAGATTACCTCAGAAAATGGATTCAAATTTTATATTACTAAAGTCAGTGTATGACGATTCTACTGACAGTTTTAGGAAGCAGTATGCACTCCTTCCCTTAGAGAAAGGAAAGAAGGAAGCAAGATGACTCAGAGCTACTGCCTTAAATGGTTAGATCACCACAGGATGCAAGACCAGGTACTGCTTCTGACATTCAGGCGCTTCCACCTCTGCAGCATGCAGAGACCTTATGCTGTACAAATTTATTCCTGCATGAATCCTCACTGGTAGTGATTCAAACACATAAACACAGAGAATATATTTTTCTGTTTGGAAAGCTTAGCTAAAGGGGCTGTTCTCAAAGAAAAGTGAAATTAGGGGTTTATTAGAGAATTAGGGAAATGGAGTAAGGAACATTTCATCTAGCCTACTTACTTCTAGCCAGAAGTTTGATGCATAGTAGGGTGGAGGATGAGCCATCGCAGCACAATGACTGGGAAGGAAGGAAGTTAGCTAAGTAAATATACAGACAACCCCCACCTTGAGAGTCTTGACATGCTGCAGCAACAGATTAATTAAGGCTTACAAATTGTAGCAATTTGCTGTGGACACAGGCCTTTGCCCCTTCCTTGGTGCTGAACCTATCAAAACTGGAGAATGCGCATCCTCATCTCCTGCCCAGAGATGATCCATGAGAAGTGGCGACTTGGGGCCAGGCCCTGACAGCTGGCAGCTCTATTCCTAACATAGGTCAGTTATGTCTACAGCAAAATATGCTGTCATTTAAAAAGCATTTTTAAATCCTGTTGCTCACACAAAAAGAGTTCCAAAGAATGTCATGTTGACACAAGAGAACTGAAGCACATCCAGAACAGTCTTCTTCCTGACACTTAAGCATAGGAGTCATCTTCTTCTTCTTCCAGATCAGCAGCAAGAAATGTGGAGTGACTGTAAACCAACAGGATAAGACTAAGCAACACAATAAAGCAGCTGCCATCTCGGTTACCCTTGCAGCTGAAGCCTTCATTGATACTGTGTGGGCTGCTGGATCAAGTATCTGCCTTTAAATATTTTAGGCTGTTTTCAAGACAGAGCATGCTTGCTTAGGTTTTCCACTTTGACTGCAACTTTATCAGCTGCCAGGGAGAATGCTTACAGGTCTTTCTTTTAAAGGATAATAGGCCCAATAAAGAAATGTCAACTTTATCCATTTTGTCTTAGATGAGACCTCAAAGACAGAATGCTTAAAACCACAAGCACAGTAGAGGAATTCATACCATATTTTTTCTTCTCCAGTATCAACAGCTGAAGGATAAATCATGTAAGGTCTCTTTCAGTGACTATATAAGACTATATAAGAAATCCTAAACTTACATAGGAGTAAGACTCACTGGACATAATATTCTGTGTTAGGGAATCCATATGCCTTTGAGTGACACAAGATAAAAGAGATAAAAGTGGTTATAGAATGGCATTATCAGATTTGGAGCCTAGTATGCAATTATGCAACTTCCCTCATCACAGCACCACCAGGCAGATCCTGTCTACATCATCTGGGGAAGCAATTCTAAATCCACAATCTAGTCTCTAGCAATGCTCTTAAAAGTTAAGGAATGGGAATTTCCAGAGGACTTCTCTGTAAAGTCTGGTTATCACGTGATTTCTTTAAAGCCTTGGTTTAAGACAGCATCCATCTTAATCCAACCTCTACATCCCCTTGAGTATTCAGCTTGCCTACTATAATGTGGAATTTGTTCTAAATGCTGAGTTAAAGGTGAAGTAGACTCATGAGAACTTCCCTTAAAACGGCATTGTGCTCATCAGTCATCCATAGTTATTTGTCTTGCTTCCCAGTCAACTTCCAAAAAACCTGTACAGAAATCATCCAAGATTAATCATAACATTAGATAGACATGAAAATAATCTATTGTTCTTGTTGTTGTTGCTGCTGCTGCTGCTACTAGGGTCATCCCTATTTTCTCTCTCTCACACACACACTCAAAGTATATGTACCAGTGGGGGCAGGGGAGATGTGCAATTTTGGTATTGTGAGCAAAATAACATCACTGCCCTTGAGCACTAAGTGCCTTGCCTTGTGTAGTGGGGAAGCATCTTTTGCAGCATTGTCCCAGTAGCAAAATATCTTGGTCCAGAAAGCACCACAAATTTTAAAAAAGAAAGAAATCAAGAAGCAAAGTGTTACTGTAGTTTAGGCCTGCCTGGCGATAGCACCTGATATCACATTGATATCATAATTCAGCCTTACCATACCACCCTCCTCCACGTGTTTGTGACGCCCCCGGACAAGCACGAAACTAGGCTCAGCACTTAACTGCTGAAATATTCTCAAACAATACAGGCAAGCCAGAAATAGCCAGATCGCAGCTTCAGGGACCTCCCCGGAAAACACCACATTATGTATGCGCGCTACCTACAAAAGGCTCCCTGCCCCGAGCAGGCAACTTGACAAAGGCTGAACCATCCACTGTCAAGCGTTGCGCATTTACATACTGGCTACACCATTGTTAATTCGGCTCTGATTCCATTATGCTAAATTGTGACCTTTTGGAGACATTGTCTCGCACCCAAAACTCATTGTTATCCCCGAGTAAGGCATAGCCTGCAGTCACACTTCTCCCTATAAAAACCCCTGATTCCGAGACCTTCCTCGGATCACTCCCGAGTTCCAGACTGCCTTGCTGCCGCTTTGCTTGGTGAGCTTTCCCTCAGCTCCATGTGCTGAGCCACACCGAACCCCAGTATTGCTCTCTATCTTCTTCCAGGCTTCAGGAACAGGTTTCGTATCACCCGAATCAACTATCCCCCTGAAAATCCCGCTATCTTACTCACACCTTTATTTTCCTTAGTTATCTGTGTGCGTGTGGTGCTTACATTGTGTGCCTGTATTTAATAAAGATCATTCATTGCTTTCAAACCAGTCTGCTTCTTGACTTGGCCTGACCCCGTAAATATTGGGTTGCAAGATCCTGCTAAGTTACCCTGCCTCTCGTAATGCTAAAGCAGTGCTCATAGCTAATTTTCCCCACCTATAGTTGAGCACATTTAGGTGTCCCTCACGGGACCCCCAGTAAACAGGGTAACAAAAGTTCCACACTATCTTGGATAACAGTGAAATTCAAAGGAATACCTCTTCACACAGAGATAAAAGATGGAGTTAAGGGAAGACAGCCCTTTCCATGTCTGCCATTCATTAGAAGCAAATAAAATACCCATCTTCAGGTGCAGTCTCTCTCTGAACTTGATATCCTCAAGCCAAATCCCCTAGTTGGCAAGCCCCCTTTCACTTACACACACCCCACTGACACCCCACATACTAGTCACACATACTGGTCTGTTGATGTGGTGGGATCACGTGTAGCACTCTATTATTACTCTGTTTAATTTTCACTCTCTTGTGAAAGGTACAACGTAGAGGTACAAAATAGATCTCACTTATTTATGTCTGTGTATTTATTTATCTGATTACATCATACTACACATTGGCATGAAAGACAGGAGCAGAAATTGCATCTATACGACTGTTTGTGGCAGTCTGTGTCTGAAGGAATTATTCCTTTTTCAATACTGTAGCTGCAGTAAAGAGAACACTGCTGTCTTTTCTTAGAACACAGGGAAAAATCCAAGAAGAAATTGCTTGTTTGTATAGGATATAGTTAATTCATATGATTAACTATTGTTAATTTTTGTTATGATATTCATTACAAAAAAAAAAGAGAAAGAAACAGCCACTTCAGTTTACTCTTGATACCTTTTGGCAGCCGGAAACAGAACACTGGAAGCCACCATGATCGTACCTTTTCTGCAGCAGTGGGAAGAGCATCCTTGAGTAGGTCTTGCTCCTACCACTCACACCAGAGGCAAGGCTTCAAGCTACTGTTTCCTCCACCCTAAGTGGGAGAACTAGTCCCTCTCCCCAGTGAAGGAATAACAAGCTCCAAATAGGGCTCCAAATTTAAGAAATTAATAATAATTTTTTTAAAAAAAACTAAAAATGCCGTCTGCAGAACTAATTGCCATCCAGCAACAAACATACTACTGGTGGGGTAGGACACCTTCCCTGCTATTGAAGAAAAGAAACCTTCACAGTAAGCACCACGTTCCATTTTCACATGGTGTGAGAAGGGCATCCTTGCATGAGACCTACCGAAGTAGTTAACACCAGGGTGGGATATTGTCTGCACCCTGGCACTGAGACACCACAGTCTGAAGAACACGCCTATCAGAGGCTGCATCAGCAACCATGTTGACCTTGTAATGACATACAGGTTTCCCCCACTTATTTGACAGGTTGGGGATCGGAGCACTGTCAGAAAATGGAATTAGTTGAAAAGCAGAATCCATGTATTGTACATAGGGAGCACGAAGGACTTACAGAGGCTCACTTGAGACAGACTACACATATGCTACTTGCAAAGTCTCTCAGCCAGCTTGGCACTTTTTTCCCCCTGTTTCAGCTAGCTTTGTGAGCAGCACACACATGCAAGCAATTCCAAGCAAGACTGTGTAGACAAGAAAAACTAATGAAAGAGCAGAACACCCATCAAATTAATGGAATTTGTCCTTAATTTAGAAATGTTGAAAGAGCAAATCATCAGATAACAGGGTATCAAAAGGCAGGGGCTTTCTGTACAAAAGAAGAGGACATCATCCAAAGGCAAATTTCAAGCAAGAGGAATGCCCAACTAAAGTCACCTGGAGTAGCCACACTCTTGCTAGAATGAGCCTTAATCTCCTCTGAACCAGAACAGATCCAGACACGTAACAAGTTTCAATGTATTGTCTAAGCTACCTGGATAAAATTGATGCAAGAACATGCCTCCCCAGCGCTGACAATTGAAAGAAAATAAATAATCAGATTAACAGAAGAACTTCGTATGGCCAGAATAAAATTTCAACGTTCTACACACATCCATCTTACACGAGAGCCTTCTTTTCTGCACCTTAGGATCAGGACGAAAGGACGAAAGAATCTCCTGAGAATTATGAAAGGGTGAATTCACTTTGCCAGTAAAAGATGGATCAACTCTAAGTGCTACGGAATCCTTGTGAAAAATACTGAGCTCCCTAAGGATCTAAAGGCCTCTTAACTCAAGACACCATCTGAGCCTATGCAACAGCAACCAAAAACAGAACCTTCTAAGTCAGAAACTTAAGATCTACAGACCACAGCAACTCAACAGAGAGTCTGAATGATGCCTGCAAAACAATATGCAAGTCCCATGTAGGGAACCTGTGAAATGTAGATGGCCTTAACAAAAATACCACTTTTAGAGTGGAAAAAAACCTTCTAATGTTAGTGTCTAGAGCAGTGGTTCTCAACCTGTGGGTCCCCAGATGTTCGTGGACTTCAGCTCCCAGAAGCCCTAGCCACTATGGTCAATGCTCAGGGCTTCTGGGAGCTGAAGTCCACGAACATCTGGGGATCCACAGGTTGAGAACCACTGGTCTAGAGTTAGGCTGATCACCTTTTCCTTTCAAAACAGACACTGAGGTTTACTCTGCTGTTGTAATATATTAGTACACAACCCTCTATCTAGACCAAACTGGAAAAATGCCAAAACCAAACTATTAGAGGCTTTTTGAGGACATATTTCTTTACAATTGCTTCAGCTGTAAAGCACATGCCTCTTGATCTCATACAAATTATTACTGCCTGAATAACTCTGTCAGAATAACTCCTGGATTTCTTAAAATTTCTCCCATTCAACCTCCAAGGGTATAACTGTAACCAACTTGGATCTGGAATAAGAAAACCTTTTTGGCTTAACAGATCTCCATGAAACCAGGTTTCAAATCTTTGCCCAGCCATGGAAACTCTCTGGGTGACCTTAGGCATGTTAAACTTTCTCACCCTCACAGGAAGGCAATGACGCATCACACACACACACATAATCCTGTCAAGAAATCCCTGCAACAGGTTTGCCTTAAGTCAGAAATGAGTTGAAGACACACAACAACAACAACAACAAAGTATATTATTAAATATATCTCTGCCATGAGGCAGTTAACATTGATAAAACTGAATAAAAGCTAATACAACCAAAGCAAACAGATTAAAAGTACAATTTAAAATATATAATTAAAAAAACACTGCCACCCAACAAGTTGAAATCTACCTCAGTAACAACTTAGTTTAGTCATCAAAGGCCTGAGAATGAAAACTGTGATTCATCCACTGAAATTTGTACAGTTGTATATACTACTGCATACACTGCTTCAAGATACTCATTTAAATTATATCTTTTTTAAATTAAATATACAATTTTAACTACAAAACAAAAATTACCAATTACAACGACTACTAGTTTTACACAAAACGAAAACATAGAAAATAAGCAAAAACCTAAATAAACTACACCAAAAGATACCTACAAAACACTACCTGGTATATAAACAAACAACTAACATAAATACTACATACATTTTACAAAAGTGGTTTCCAGCTTTCCCCTTGTAGACTGTGGTCAGTTAAAAAATAAAAGCTTCTCTAAGTACAAATATTGTTCAAACACTTCCACTACCATTTCCCCCAAAATACTAATTACTAAATAACTACAGTTGAAATTTTGTTATTTTTCTCTTGCAAGAAGCATATTTGTCTTGCAAGAAGATCCCAATCTTTCCCAAAAGTCTCTATTTAAACTACATCTTTCTGCTTCCTCTCACAGTCATTGAATTTTCAGGGAGTCTATTGTTTCATTTATCCACTTTTTTAAAAAAAATATCTTCCAGGGTTTCAACTTTATCCTCAGTGTTTACTGTAGCAGTATAATTCAGTAGAACTGAACTTTAATTTTGGTTAGTGTTGTGTGCCTTCACGTCATTCCTGAATTACAGGGACCGTAAGGTGAATCTATCACAAGGTCTTCTTGGCAAGAATTGTTCAGAGGGGGGTTGCCCTTCCCTTCCTCTGAAGCTGAGAAAGTGTAGCTTGCCCAGGGTCACCCAGAGGGTTTCCACGGCTGAGTGGGCTTTCAAACCTTGCTTTCCAGAATCATAGTCTGGAAATACATTTTATTAACAAAACCATATCAAAATCCATCTTTCAATATCATAATTACATACCAACAGTCTTATTGTTATGCCTTGCTAAAGAATCATTTCATCTACATAAATCTTAATTAAATCATTCTTATAACCAGTTTTCTTGAAACAACTGAAAATTGAAACATGATTAACTTAATAGTTCCATCCCATCCCTACTACAGCAAGAAAAGTTATTTATTCATACATATTGTTTCCTGCTATAATTGGACCTCAACTTTTGTGGGTTTAACTTTCGCAAATTTGTTTATCCCTGAGTTTATAGCTGCTGCTTAACTTACTGTGCAGGTATAGGTGTAAGTAGTGATAGTTCTGTGCTGTAATAATGTGGAGCAGCCCTGGGGGAGCTGTTGGCTCTGCTTTCCTCCCTCCCCCCTCCTGCTGTTCCTTCACTCCACTTCCCCCTCCACCTCCTCCCCAAGGACACCGGGTGGCTTTTCCTCTTTGTCCAGCACAAGCACTGTCCAGAAAGGAAGTCAACAAATCAAACATGGAAGTCAACAAATCTGCTCCTCAAAAGCATGGCATCACCAGCACCATTCAAAAAGGAACTTGTGAACATAGAAGTCAATAACTCTGAAGCCCAGAAGCAGGGGATCATAAAGGGACAGACCTGCTACAAGAGACAGACCTGCTACAAGAATCTACTTCAGGGTCTTTGTCCTTCTGTCAGTGTCAGATGGCCACACTGAAGGAGGATTTTGCAGCAGCAGACTCTCTAGCATGCATATTTGGGGCTCCTTAGTGGTTTTCCATTTTAATGGAGATTCTTTGCCCCTAACACTTAAGTTGAGGGCCGACCAGTCTTATTCCTCTCCTTTATCCAGTTTTGTCAGATTTGCTCTCCTCCCTAACCTTTAGTTTAATGCATTTAATTAAATTCCCATTGAATAATCTTTGTGCTTGTTTTTCTCTAGTTCACTTGCATATCCCTTGGCAGTCCATTTCCATAAATTATACCCCTCATATTAGCAACATGTTTGTAACTAACATAACTGCTGTTATTTCAAATTTATATGTTGTATCTATAAATAAATAGCCCAATAACGGGATTAAAAAGCAATGGAATAACAAAATGAACAGACAGTGCATATATCTTTACATTTAAAACTCAATAGATACAGTGAATTCAAGGAAATACATCACAGATTACATAAAAAAACACATTACATCAAATAATTATTATTATTATTATTATTACTGTTTTGCACTGAAATGGTAGACATGTCCTGAAAAATTCTTAGTGACTGATCACTATCTGCATTATGTTTCACCCTTTTTTTTACTGTGCCAGCTTTCAACCATTGATCCATAATACACAAATGGAAAAAATTAATTTAAAACTTAAAACAATGACCAAGGGAAGAGTAGTCATAGAGAAGACCTCGAAGAACTCATCCATTGAACACTGTTCACAGGACTGACCGAGGTGCCAGCTTGCTAATAGTTCAGTCCTCCATTTTCTTAATGTGCCCTGTTGCAAACAAACGAACAAACAAAAACAGGCACAATGGTAGTTTCCATTTAGTGATCCTCCTAGCCCAAGCTGCTCCATCTTAGATTCTTTGAGAGCAGCTAACTGGCTATGTTCTCCCCGCTTCCTCACCCTGGATAAGAGCACCAACTGAGGCCAGCAAGGGATGAAAGATGCAACTGCCTATAACTTAATGTTTTCACACAAGCCCCTCTCTCCAACTTTCTCCCCCACACACAACTGTTTCTTCTCAGGGAAGTTGGACTGGGAGGAAAGGACATCTTCAATTAGTCCCATCTGTACTACACCTAAAGAAAACATAGATATCCAAGGACAATAAAAAACAGACATGGGCCAAGCCTCGTCTCTCCCCGCTGGTGACTTCTTCCCTCTAGAGATAACCACCATCACACAACTACCAGTCATTCCCTCACATTTTTCTCTCATTCACTCACACAAAATGCTTACCAGCATCATCTTGGCCATGAACTACACTGAGCTGGGTTGTGCAGGTTTGGCCTCTCCGAGACCAAGGGAGAGAGCAATGGCTGGGGCCTTGGGAGGTGGTGTGGTCTGCCTTGCATCTCTGGAAATCTGCTGCAAGAAGCCACTTGGCCCACATCACTCTCTGCTTGGCTCCTCTGCACTTGGCCTGTGCTTAGATTTGAGTGCTGCTCACACCTGGAGCTTTGTGTTCTCAGAGCTCCCACCACCATATGCCCACTCTGGTTCCTCTCAGACAAAGCAACCACCACTCTTGAGCCCATCTGAAACTTTCCCCTACCAACCAGGTGCTCCTCCTTGCATGTGTGACCTGCCGCACCCATGAGGTAGAAGAGAATTTGAGCCTTTTCTCACCATTATTCATTTTTTCATATACCCTTAAATGTCCTGGTGTACACCCCTGGGGGTATGCACACCTCAGGTTGGGAAACATTGCCCTAAGGACTTGAAGTGCCATCAGTAAGATGATTACACTGCAGGCAGTTAGAAGACACAGAATATATTTGTTACAGTCTCCATGGCAAATATTTTGAAATAATTTTCTGTTAAACTAGTTGCATGAACCACAAATAATGACTCTAGAATACTCAGCAGCTTTTAGCGCAGCAGACCTAAAAGTTCTTGTAAACTACCAATAAGAACCCCCAAGATGTTTATTCCAAGAACGGGTCAACGATGGGAGAGTCTGTACAACTCTGGAAATGTCCCTTGGTGCCTTGCAAGGATCAATGTTATCAACTCTACTATTTATATGAAGCTGCAGAATGAAACTATCCAGACACCAGACAGATATCACTATCGCACCTACCTCTGTTTTTGTTTTGGAAACAAACCAGTGTGTGAATGAGAGCAAGCAGATTACAACCAAGTCCAAACAAGATGGAAGTGATTATGTATGGCAGCAATGGCTGCCTTCTTTTCTTTACCCATCATTAACCCATCACCACATATGTCATCAACTGGAAGAAGTCAGGACCTAGAGTTTCTCAAACATCCAGATTACACATTTACAGAAGAACTTTATTTGCTGCCTCCATAGTGTTTCAGTCGGTGTATATATGCACGTTGCTAGCATGATTACAAAACCCTGCTCCTCATCCAACAGTTACAAAGTCAGAAAATATCTCCAGAATTTTGACTTGCCTCACTAGCTTAAAAAAAAGGGGGGGAGTATCACTACCAATCCCTTGGCTCCTTAAATTTATGGCATTTAAGGAAAGGAAGGGTGTTTGCAGGCCTAGTGATAATAAGGCAGGAAGAGGCACAGGGGAAGAAGCAGATCAGATCCAATTTGGTAGTCTACATCTTTATTATCTACCATCTGTAAGGCTTGGCATAGCATGGGGCAGGAATCCAGAGATCAAACAGTTTGCCTGCTGTCCAAGAAACAATTTCATCCCATCCACTCCAAGGAGCACTCTAGATTAGTAACCATGCAACCCATGATAACCCATGACAACACTTGCCACCTGGGAGTGAGGTGGGCCATCAGCCTCTGAACTTCATCTCAACTTGTTAGCCCATATCCCCAAGGTCCCTTAAGGGGACCCAGTTCCCAGGGAAATGACTGGCAAGCAAACTCCATCTCCCCCAAAACTGGAGCTGGACTCATGGTACAGCCCAAGTTGTCACAAAATAAGAAGTACAGAGAAACTGGACAAAGGTCATTTATAAACAATAGTGATGTGAGTGAGAATCCTAGAGATTCTTCTTCAAGGGAGAAGGCAGGGAAAGGAGCTTCTAGCAAAATGTTGGAGTGTCAGGGTTTTGGCTAAATTCTCCTTCCGCTGATCTGAAGTACTCCCAGTAGGGAGAGCCTGACTCCAAAAGCAGGTAGTTGGGCTGCCCTCATGGGTCTGCTTGTTCTTGTGCTGGGATTTTGCAGAAGGTGGAAGCAACACTGTGCTGCTGCAACCACAAAAGCCCAACAGGGAGAGAGAGAAATGATTCTGAATTTCTGTATAGAGCGGACAAGAAGAAAATAGAGTTTCTCTGGCCTCTGCAAAAAAGACATCACTGCTGCTGTCCTTGGGCAAAAAAAAAAAAGGTAAAGGGGAAAAGCAGCCCATCTCCACCAAGCTCTCCATATAGGAAAATAGAGGCTTTTTTTCCCCTTCCCTTTGGGATTTTTCAGCAAAAGTAAGGTCCTTAGCACATTCTTCAAAAGCTCAGCCTGCATGATTGTTTTTCTTCTCTCTGTGAGTGAAAGGAGTTAATACTGACTGTCTCCTGAGAATGAAAAGTGAAGAACATGTTTACAGCTACTCCTCTGAACACTGGGTGGGCCTTTCAGATGTAACTCCAGAAGTGTTGAACTTGCTTTTTCAGGATCCCTGTTCTGCTTAGCTTTATGAAAAAGTTCAAGTGACTTTCTTTTCAAAGGAATATTTAGTAATCATATCTTGGTGTTATGTTTTTAGTAATAACTCTTCCAGCTATTATAAAGAACCAATTATTAAAATTATATTGGAGTATTTTTTTTATGACTGTAAACTTCCTTGGACATTTTGATATGCCAAGGTAGAAAGCTATACAAGTTATAGCTCAATGGCCCACATGCTATTAGCCACTTCCTAGGGTCAAATTATGTATAATGTTGGACATACAAGATAAGGATTTCTCACTGTTTTTTTATTTTGCTATGCAACTACACTGAAGATCAGAAAAGACTTTTTAATTTTCCTTTCCTCTGTCTTTTCTCTAGTATACAGGCATACCTTAGTTTAAAAAAACCCTCTGACAAAGAAGCCGCTTTTTATGAAGTCATTTTATGCCCACCCAGCCCCTTCTTCCTCATCCTTTGTCTAGCTGGAAGGGTTTTAGCAACATTGGCACTGGGAGCATGGTGAAGGAGGGCTGGAGAAACACAGATTTTTAGTATCAGGTTGCATCAGCGTGTCTGCATTAAACAATGCAATGAAGCTTAAAGTGGGGTGAAGTGGGATTTTAGTCAAGTGTGCTTGCCCACAACAAGGAAGATAAACAGTGGCTCTGGCCAGAATCCATCACTGAGCACATATAAAATGAGGAAGGGGGCAGACAGATAAGCCTGCCTTACCAGTTTACCACATACCACTCACAGCGTAAATCTGTAAATCTGGCCACCAAAATGGAAATTGTAAGAAAGGTGGAGGCTTTATTTCAGGGATAAAAAATATCTCTGGATGCATTTTGGAAAAAGCTCTCAAGTGGTCTCTAGAAGTTTGAAAATGTTTTTGGTTACTTATGCAAGGTTTACCTGACCTGGTTGTTTCATTTCACTTGTGCATATTGTTAGTTTTGGATTTAAAGGTTCGCTGAAATTTACTAATCTGCTCTTCTTTTTTGCGGTATAGGAATGTATCTCTATTCTTTCCATGCTATTTCTGCCTCTGGTGCCAAAGCTTCTGTGAACTGAGCTCAGCTCAGTTTGAGCTCCAAAATCCACAGAACAGTGATATGTTTACTGGGCCAACTAAAGATATCACTACTTTGTGGATTTGGGATTTTGTTGTAGTTTGCTGCATGGCCACTACAGCTACCTCTGAATTTGTTAATTGAGGTATACCTGTAATCTCCCCTGCAAAGGTGGGGGCTACTGTGCTACAGCTACTGTGCTGGAATGCTCTACCACAACGTTTTCTGCAATTAATTGGAAATGGTTTTAAATGGGTGCTCAGAAAGAAGTGAGTGAACAAAGCAATTCCAGAGAAAGGGCCAAGTATGGAAGCACCCAGGAACACGTTGTTCCCATAGAAAGAAATAATCAATCACGTGCACACATCCACACACACACCTTTACTTCCCACTGTTCCAATATGACAGATTCTTCATCTGACCTCTCAGGTTTCACTATGTATCTGGGAGAAACCAAGAATCCAAAAATACTCCTACTTGGTTTTTCCACAATAGCGACTTATGATGCTGACAACTTTATTTACTTTATTATTACTTCAGAATAGCCACATTAATCCAATACTCTCCAAGATTTCTTATTTTTACTGCAACACATATACCCTTTTTACTGCAAAGTTTCTCATGGACTTCATGTACATTTCTGTCCATTTCACATCAAGTACTGGCATCTTCCATCACACAATAGCAGCTTACTGGGGGGGGGGGAAATAGTGGAGAACATTTAGGTCAGAAGTGATAGTGTAACCAAAGAAAAAGAAAAAAAGAAGGAAAGAAAGAAGGAAGGAAGGAATCAGAGATCTAGTATAAAGGACTTGCTGGACACTTAGACAACGCCCTAAGCACAGGGAACAAAATCCAAGCCAGAAAGCAAATTTTAGCATCCAGCAATTTGCCAGTGCAGGAAGCAGCAATGACGTAATGTCCCACTCCTAGGCTCCAGTGATACCCTGCCAAAAGCCAGGACAAAAACACAGTGTTCTCTCTAGAGAGGAAACTGAGCTAGTCACCAAGCAGGGAAATGTTTCCTACTGTATAGAGTAGAACAGTCAAGTGAGAACAATGATTACGTTCTGTTTTCTTTTCAGCAGTTTTCTGCCCTGATGGTTGAAGGACACAGTAGGCAACTTTCACAGAAAGGGGCAGGGAAAGAACACAGCATCCTGACAGATCACAGTGCCAGCTTCTTTGTCTATAGGCAACGGTTACTCCACATGCAGGATCAGGCTAAAACATATCCAATCTTTGTGAATCATCATAGTTTCAGAAAAGGCAAAAGGGACTGTTGATTTACAAAGCAAGGTAACAATTATGCCCCTTCTTTAGGTAGTAAACTAAGGCATAATGAGATTAGCAAAATGTCCTGTGGTGCCAGAAAGGCTAATAGATTTATTATGAACAACAGATAAGTGCTTTATAGTCCATGAAAGCTCACACTGTAACGCATTTGCTAGCCTTTAAACTGATGCAGGACTCTTTCAGCAAATGAGACATAATTGTTGCACATTGTAGGGTGAATGTCCAGGAGCAGGGGCTGAAAGACTCCAATTATGTATTCCTGTCTGCTCTGTTATGTATTCCTATCTGCGCTGCTTGGAGCATTGTAGCCTTGTATGTGTACATGCCTTCCAGATATCTGCCAACTTATGGCCACCCCATGAATCCCATACGGTTTTCTTAGGTAAGGAATACTCAGAGGGTGGTTTTGCCAGTTCCCTTCTCTGAAGCCTATAGGCTTACCCTTCTAAAATTTCCCTCCTCCTGCCACATGAGTCAAGGCCACACCCTGCAGCTTCAAAGGAATCCATGAGGAAAGTTAATGAATCAGGACAGAAGTTTTGTTGCCTCTGAGCCACAGCTCTTGTCTCTGTTCCGGTGTATGTCCTGGCTGTCATCCCTATACAATTAAGGGGAGGGAAATAAAACAGCTGGGTCTGGATACTTCTGCTGCCACCAGGAGACAGCATTTTTGAAAGTTAACAGAGATAGCAAGTTGGAGAAGTACAATCATAGGATAAAGAAGCTCCCAAATAATGAGGCTCCCAAATAATGAAGCCATAAAGGCCAGCCAGACCAGGGACAGTTTTATACAGTTCCTGAAGTGGACAGCTCCTCCCCTCAGCCCAGAACTTGCAATTAACCCACTAAAAGTTAATGTGTCACCTCAAATTTCATTAAATATTTTTACAATGATTTTAAAAGTTGCTCTTCTAGATTTTATATATGGCAATTATGTTAGTGACCTGAATAAAAACTAATGTAACAAATTTTATCATTTCCGTAAAATGATGGTAACAACTTAATTATTCATTTAACGCCAGGACTTTAGCATTAACAGCAGACGTTCTCAACTCTACTCAGTCTGACTAGAAACACAGTGTGCACATGGTTCTTTTTTCCAGGGCGCTGCACATTTAGAACACAGCTGGAAATGAAGCTGCCTGCTTGCCAGAGCATCAACATCCCCCCACCGCCCACTGTTTTCCTCTCTATGAGGCTGCAAAGGTAAGACTGGAGAGAAGCTACGCCATCTGTTACCGAATCTCTCTCCACTGACTCTGAAGGGAACAGCTATAGGTTTCCCTAACTGGATTGCAAATATAGGAAGCCCCAGAGACATCTCATAAAGGCTTCTAGAGATTTCAAAAGGAAGCCCCAGGACTGTCTTCAGGACCATTTTTTCAGGGTCAGGCAAACATGATACAAGAGATTCTGGAGTGGTTTCCCAGCTTTTTTAAAACTAAATAATAGCTGTTGTAGGATCTTTAAACTCTTCTATGTGACATTTTCTTAACCAAAATTGCTTCTCCCTTCACCTCACTCTCCCTCACTCCCCCAGCTACTCACAACCTACTTACTACCAACTGCAACTGGGTATCATGCTTAGATTCTCTTCTACCTGAAGCAAATAACAACTTCTGTGGAGTAAGCTGGGCTAAGATAATGGTGTGCATACTAAACCCCTGGATAGGGCATATGTTTGCCCTGCAAAAAGTTCCAGTCAGTCCCTGGCATTGCCACACAGGGCTAGGGAATCTTCAGTTTAAAAGTGTAGGAAACCACTGCCAGTCAGTGTCCACAATAGTTGGTCACATGGACCTTGGGTCAAACTCAGCCAGTTATAGTTTCCTACATTCCCTAATGGCACTTTCCTCAGTTCAGTGTAGCCCTCTCCCTAAACATATCTTTAAATACGTAATTAATTAAATTTATATCCCTCCTTTCTCCCAGAATGGGATTCAAGGTGGTATACAACCTCTTAAAAATACAACATAACTTTTTAAAAAAACACACTTAATATAAAAGTTTGAACAATTAAACCAACTTCTCTTTTTTTAAAAAAATAAATACAGTTTAAAAGCAATTTTAAAAACACGTTTAAAACATATTAAAACTGAAACACAACACACACACACTCCATTATATCTGCCACATATTTTTAAAAACCAAATGTTTCTATAAATAAAAATGTCTTTATCTGCCAGTGGAACAACAATAAGTAGGAAACTAGCCTCACCTCCCAGTGTAGTTCCACAACTTGAGACAAGCTGATTTAGGGAGATAACAGTCTGGATCCAAGCTATGCAAGGGTTCAAAACCAGCACTTTGAATTGTGCCCAGAAATACATCTGCAGCCAGTGGAATAATTTTAACAAGGAAGTTGAATAATCTGCCCCAGTTAGCAAACTGGCTGCAACATTTTGCACCCAGTGGAGTTTCTGAACAGTTTCCAACACAAAGCACATCACAGTAATCCAAATAGAAAGCAATTATGGCATGTGTCATTGTAGCCAGCTCTGACCTCTCAAGGAACAGGTACAGTTCACCAGTTTTAACTGTGCAAAAATACTCCTGGACACTGGTGAAAGCTGGGCATCCAAGCTCAGATTTGAGTCCAGGAAAGCATCCACGCTGCAAGCTTGAGATTTCAGGGTGGAGGGGACATAACCCCATTAAACACAGGGTGAATCCCTATTCAGGCTGGCCTGCACCTCTGTCCTGTCTGGAGTAAGTGTCCATTTGTTTGGCCCCATCTTGTCTGTTCCAGATACCACTGGTTCAATAAAGAGACAGCTTCCTTGGAACTGGATGGGAAGGAGAGATAAAGCTGGGAGTCATCAGCATACTCATAACACCTAACCCCCAGATAATGTATCCTAGTGGTTTTCTGTAGATGTTAAATAGCATGGGGAACAAACCCAAACGCTCTAGAACTCCAAAGGCCAATGGCCATGGGGTCAAACAGGAACCCCATAGCATTCTGCATTCATCCCTCCAAGAAGGACTTGGAACACTGCAGAATAGTGCCCTCAAGTCCCATCCCAGAGAGGCAACCCAGAAGGATACCATTGTTGATGGTATCAAAAGGCACTGAAAGACCTAGCAGAACCAACTCCCCTGTCCAGTTAACTGCATAGGTCATCCAGCAAAGTCACCAAAGTTCTGTCCTGAAGCCAGAATGAATTAGATCTAGATAATCTGTTTCATCCAGGAACCCCTAGAACTTGGGAGACAACCACACACTCCAGAACCTTGCCCAAAAGGGAATATTGCCCCAGAAGGGCAAGAATCTGGTGCACATGTGATGGCTCTCATCCTTCCAAGAATCCAAGTCCCCATCCTCAGGCTTCAGAAATTGACATGTATCCAGTAACACACAATAAGCAAAAGCCAAGATTACATCCACTGGCTCTGTATCAAGCTCAGCATCCAAGTCAAAGCAGATCTGAGCAACTTTATCTGAAAAGTGCTGTGCAAATTCTTCACGGCGAGCTGCCAAGTGGTCTGCAAACTGCTCTTGCGGGGAAGAGTATAAAAAACTTCTGACCACTTGAGATAGCTCTGCTGGCCAACACCATGCAAACACAACAGAGGCAATTTTTTTTTTCCCCAGAACATGAGATCTTGCACACCACATTTATCTGGGGCTTCCCGCTGCAACTCTTCCTATCCAACAGCCAAAGTACAGTCTAGAACAACATGAAGAGAAGTGAGTTTAAAAAAAGAAGCAAACTGAAGAACGCTTTTTAAAGGGGAGGAAGAGGGTGAGCTAGAAAGACGGGGGGGAATCACATCTGCATCCATCATATAGAAAAGTATTTTAAAAATCCCACAGGAAATCATGGAAGACAAAGGAACAATAGCTAAGATGGGGAGGAGCAGGAGTTTGGAATTCAAGACACTGCTGATTACTCCTAAGTTGGAAACTATAGCTGGTGTCCTGAAGCGATATCCTGGTGTAACCTCCGGCTACACCAGCATATGGATTTTAGAGGGCATTGCAGAAGGATGCCTTCCATACCTCCTTTGTGGTGCCCCCACCCTTGGTTGAAAAAACAGCTGCCAGGGGAGGGCAGCTTGCAGGCACAGCTCTGTCTCCCTGGCCTCCAATCAAGGAGTGGAGGTGTCCTACAGAATGTTCTGGCTGCTCTTGAACATCAAGGAGAGAAGGAGCAGCTGTTCTTCCCTAGATGCTCAAGAGCCGCTGGAACATGCTTGGGTGAACTCCCAACTCCAATTGGTGTCCATGGAAAGGTAACTTCATCCAGAAGCCCTCCAGCCTTTGCCACATACCCAGGACAAGCAGCAGACAAAGCACAGTGTCCTTCGATCCTTCAGGAAAGCTATAAGGAAGCTTACTGAAGAGTACCACCCTGCCACGTGTGACAGGATCTCTGCTTCTGAGTGTTTCCAACGCTCAAAAACCAATGAATTAAAAGGCACTTGGCTGCAAGTTCTTTTTTTTTCCCTTAACAGATTTTTAGTGTTAAGAAGAAGGAAAAATAGAAGCAGTGCTGGAGAAACACAAGAGAGCTATAAATGGAGTATGTCAGTGTCTGCACATCCTCTCCCACATGCAAAGGGATCTTGTGGCAATCTTGTAGACTAATCTTATAGAGTAAGTCTACTTCATCAAATGTATTGAGTGAAGTGCCTCGGAACAGACATTTATACCTATGAATTAGCAATTTTTTATGTATGCACATTAATAGCAGCAGAAATACAAAACCTGCGGGTGTGGTGATGAAGTGACAAGTTCAGTTTTAACTATGGTCATTGGGGACAAAGGTGGGAAGAAAGATATTGGCTAAATACAAGGTGAGCAGATAACACCTCATGAAGCTGGGGTACTAACTAGTCTGACTTATAGTATTCAGTGTGCCAGGAAACCATTGTTTTTGTTCAACCCATTATTGACAGACTGGAGTTTGTGGATATAATTCCAGTTCTGCTGTTTCTCTTTCCAATCTTCTTTTGCAATTTTTTTGCTCAAGGACTGCTGATCTGAGGTCCAAGACAGAATGAACAGGAAGAACGAAGAGTTCTGCAACTGTTGTTTGTGTATTCCCATTCCTAATGTCTGATTTATGTCTGTTTATCCTCTGGCACAGAGACTGGCCTACTTGTCCATTGTAGAGTGCTGAAGGGTACCGTTGACAGAGGATGACATATATCACATTAAAGGATAAGCAAATGAAAGGTGCTACAAGATTCCTTTGCATACTGATCCAGACTATCACAGCTATGCCTCTGAATATTCTCCCACAGTCCGTGAAGGGGACAGTGTGACTTTGCTTGATTCCTAAATGTACCTTGTCAATGTGTGAAAAACTTCTTACACCTTGGAAGATGCTATAGTGTGCTATACAAAACAAGAAGCTTGATACATGCATTTTCCATATTACAGTGTGTTCCTACATCAAAGTGGCATCTATGTAAAGAAAGAAAAGAAAAGAAAAGAAAAGAAAAGAAAAGAAAAGAAAAGAAAAGAAAAGAAAAGAAAAGAAAAGAAAAGAAAAGAACTTATCTTGTGTGAGATAGCTTGCAGAGTAGCTCAGTGAAGCAGCAGCTGATTTCTATTCCTTTTATGGAGACAGAGGACAAATAAGGACGCTTCCCCATCTCAGCCAGTGTCCCTTCTTATTTTTCATTTGCTTCTTTATCTTGATGGGTACGTCTCAGCAACATCATACAGAGTACTATGGAAATACAAACTAAACAAACATGCAGACTCCAACTTGGCACCACCCTCCATGGCTCCTGCATGCTTTTGCAAGCCTATATTGTTAGATGCAATGTAAAAATTGTTGGAAAATTGGGTGCACTCCTAGTCTACAATCCACACCCAAGAAACAAAACACTTCATATTCTAATTACCCCAGCAGCCCTATGCAAGGCCAGCGTCTTTGTCTCAGATAAAGGAACAAACCTAGCATGAGAGATCAGAGAATATCGCACCGCTGGAGGACATGTACAATGGGAAGATTTCAGAAGATTGTTAAATTAAAGCTGCTGCTGCAGCTGCCACAACCACCACCACCCCACAGGAGACAAGGAAGCAGAATTTCATTTCAGGCAGCTGAATGCTCCCATTTCAAATAAACTAAATATCCACCCTAAAATAGGGTCTGCATTCATTAGAGGACAACAGGCCTATGTATGCACCCCAGTTATCATTGCCATGAAAACTAAGCAGGGATTCCCTCAAAAAAGTTTTACACAGAAATGGGTCTGTTTGGAATTCAATATTAATGCTTCCAAGTAGCAAGTTCACTGCACTAAGATTTGTGTTTCCTTGCTGCTTTCCTGCTGCAAAGAGTTCCTGTTAAGGAGGAAGCAATGACTACTAGATGGGATAGAGGCAATAAAAACAATCTCTAAATGATTGGCAGGACTTCTCAAACTTTCTGCCTCTAAGACTGTCTTGACAAAATGACTGAGGCTCACCTAAAATGGCAATACAGGATGGAACCAGTCACAAGACTGAGGGAACCTGATATAATCTGCTAGCAACTACTGATACCATTATTACTGACATTTAAATTCCTTGGGAAATTGCTCTTTGCCACACCAATTTCCTTGGAGCAGGAAGTTCTTCAGTTCAGATTGTCAAATATTGTTTATATATGTGTGTGTGTGTGTGTGTGTGTGTGTGTGTGTGTGTATTACACACATATACATATGTAAAGTACAGACATTGGCTCCGGGAAGTATCATGATCTAGCTTCCTCGTTCTAGTCAAAATTTACTGATCCAGGGAGCTTTAAAGTATTCCCCTCCCCAGCACATACATGTGCCCTCCAGTTTCTGGTTCCATTTGCCTACTGTATGGTTCTTCTGAGACCAAGAAGATGGCTTTCACTGCACCCGGAAGGTGTGGTGGCATTCCCCTTGCCAGCTGATTCTTCTTTACCGGTTTCCTCAGTCAGTTTGACTGTTCTTCTGTTGTTTTTAAAATATTTTTATATTGCCTTTCAAAGCAAAACCTCCAAAGGCTGCTTCCAACAATACAAATAACACCATTTCACTTGCCCACTTCCTAATTTGTTTTCTTTCCCTGACTCTTGGCTGGCTGCTTCGTCCATCTGTCTTAACACATACTGCTGGGCTGTCATCCATCACACTGAGAACTGCAGGTTTTTCTCTTCGGGGTGATAGTCAATAAAATATGAGACATTATGTAGCTGCAGCACCACCTAGCAGCTTGAAACAAAACAAAATGAGATGTTAAGGGGGTATTATGCATTTAACATGCCTGGATTTTGTTCTTTCAAAAAAAATAGCTAAAGCAAAGAGGACAATCAGGATCATGACAATGTCAGATAAGCCCCTATCAGCTGCCATTAGCCCTGGAACAGACAGATTCCAAATGAGAAAAGAGAGGGTCGGTGTATAACAGTCTGTCTGCTGGGCCCTTCAGTTAGGGAGCCCTTCTGTGCCTATTTTCCCAAAACATCTTCTCACCACCTGTCATTTCTTCTTCCCTTTCATCCCATCCTGCAACTGTAATTTCTTTCCCTTTCCTTTGGCTTCCCACAAGACAGAGACATGATTTCAAGTATCTCAGCTATATAATGTTTCTAGACCCTTTAGCTCTTGAGTTTGAAAGTGTAATGGCAAAAATAGTAACAGTACAGAAGAGCTGGGGTGCCTTCCTTGCCATGACTTCTGAATTTATCAGCCAGCATTTTCTTATTTGAGAGTAACTATTTAGAATAAGAATTTTGTGGAGAAGCACACCATGCCAGCAAACATGATTCAGCACTCATCATATTATGAAAGTTATAGTCCAATTATGTTTACACACAACCAAGCATCCACAGCTCCATTTTGCTCCTTACAAGAGGTGCCTCATATGGGACTCCTAGGACTGAAACAAGTCACCCCTGAGTTGAGGCATCGAGCCTGCAATCTTATCCCCATTCACCAAGGAGTAAACATAACTGACCTCAGTGAAACGTTCTCATAGCATGGAGTAAGTTTAGAGTTGACTGAGCTGTGAAGCATTATTATAATAGAAAATAAATGAACTAGTCTGAATAACCAGTCCTGATGCAGAAAAGCAAATTTCATTCTCACAAATTTCACAAGACAACTTCCTTGCTAGTTCCAAAAGCCATATTATTTTAATACATTTATTAAGCCAACAAAGAGGACACGGAAATGTGCAGGATAGTAAAATATTTTAATTTAAGCCCCATATAGTCACAAAACAGTTTTCTCAAAAGATATTTGCACTAGAATACGAAAAAGGAGGTGAAACTCATATAAATTTGTCCCCTTCTTCATACATTACAAGATTTTTTAAAATCACACCTATAAATAGAAAGATAAATGGCACACACATGTACTCTTCAAATAAATTGACTGGAAAACCAGAATGGTTACAAATATAATACAGTCATTATTTTATCAGCCCTGTAGACCAATGTCTACCCTGCATCCTGTTACCACTTTGGCAGTTGAGGATCATTTTGGACAGCTATCTTTTCTTTCGAGACCAAGGGTAAAGATGCTTTTAGAGTGGAGCCTGCAATTTCTGTCCTCCTGGTGTTCTTTTCAAAGGCGGCATCCCTAAAACATACCCTCTCCTCAGAAAGATAAGCATGGGTCCAAACATCTGGAAACTGCACTAAGAGCTGTTAGATAGGATCAGACATAATGACCAGAGCCTAAATCCATTTGTTAGTCCTGACTAAAGTTGACCCAATGAATCAATGGATCTTTTAAATGTTGACTTACCAAATCCCTGCAGGATAGGGTTTTGCACTAGTTAAGACTAACAGTTGGATTTAGGCCTTATTTCAGTGCTTCATTAGCTTCACTGGCTCCTGTTCTTTACCTAGATTTCCTGCAAAAAGTGGGGGGCTTGACTTGATGGCCTAGGGGGCTCTTTCCAGTTTTATTACTCTTGAACATCTAAGCTAAACTCAAGTCCCCAGTTTTGGCCAGGTTTTCCTTCAAGTAACCTAGCATCAAAACATAAAAGTTTTTAATGTTTTGAGGCTACGTTACTTGAATGAAAACCTGGCCATGCATACACCAAGAGACTCAAAGGCCCTTTTCTGGCTACATTTGCAGAGTGAGAGGTGGCAGGTGGTTACTGGGGGAAGAAGTCTTTTCTGTGGTAGCACACTAACTATGAAATACTCTCCACACAGAAGCTCACACAGCATCTACCCATCAGGATTTACGGACAGGAGCCCAGGAAATAATTTTTTTTAATTCCTCCTTATATGGCTTAATGTCTGACTCTTTATATTTTTGCATAGCTTTTGTGAGATCTGTTGCTCTTATTTGTGTGTTGGTTTGATTGTAATTTTTAGTGTTTTAGTGTTAATTCTGACCTCAGGGTGATATATAAATTCACCTGCTAAATAACAATGCTATATACTCATACAAAAACCATTAAGTTAAATCCTTGACATTTTTAGAGGAAAGGATTTCTGGTAGCAAAACTGCAAAGAGTTCAAGCACTTAGAGCAGATAGCATTGGATGAAACATGCTAGTAGTAGCCCAACTCAGAACAAGCTACCTTCAAATATCCATACATTCAGACTAAGAAGAATCACTAGTAGTTTAAAGTGTACAAACTGCCTAAACGTATAAAAGATCAACAGTAACCTTGACTAAAGAGTGGGGAAACTGACCTTGCAATCCTAGAAAGAAATGAGGAAAAAAAGTCACCCATGCCAAATGCAGGAAGAATGCAATCAAGGCTATTCCTGCTTAGGACTTCCTTTCTAAAAATGCTCCTCCCCATTCATCCCTATGTGTGGAGAGAGAGGGATGAATGGAAATTATTCATTTTTGTATTTTTATCAACTTGCTCTTGGAAAGGTGCCACCCTCCTGATTCACTAGTCCACGCATTCTTACTGTCCTCGCAGCCAATGCAGCTTAGAGAAAACCAATACTCAGGGACACCCTTCTTATCAACTTAACAGGCTTCTCAGAAATGAACAATATGTCACAGGCATTTGCTACAGATTTAGAGCCTTTCTGCACTACGCTATTCTTGTGCTACTATTCGACTTTCAACATCTTGTGGAATTCTGGGGTTTGTAGTTCACTGAGGCCAAAGAGTTCTCTGGCTGAGAATTCTAAAGGCCGCTCCCTAAGCACACCCCAGGATTCCACAGGACCTTGAAAGTGGAATAATAGCACTATAGCAGTATAGGGCAGAAAGGCCCTTTTATGTCATTCAGAGGGGGAGAGAGAGAGAGAGAGAGAGAGAGCTTTCAGGGTTTCCATCCAACAATGGAGAAAGTAGTAGTTTCCAACAGCTGTACTGCTCCATTCACCTGCAGGAGGGAAAAAGCTAACATACACAATGACCTGTGAAAATTCTTTGTATAGGTGACTCAAGAAATATTTGTATGGGTGCCTTGCTTCAGCAACTCCAACAGAATAAAGAAAATTAAAATAAAACCATGTAGGGCCATCGGCCCAGCAATGAACTTCAAGTAAAGAGCCATTTTTGCTGTTACGTATTCCCAAAGTTAATTATGTTCCCTCTTCCATTTTATGATAAATATTAGGAAATGGTACTTCTGTGAACAAAGGTCCTGCTAATCCAACACGCATCTTCCAGATTGTTTTAAGATTTTTATAGCTAATGCAACACATCTTGTATTTCAGTGGAGTCAGAGGCCAAAACAAAAACAAACAAAAAGGCCCCAAAAGGAGTAGTTTTCCCATCAACAGAAGTAGTTCTTATTGTGGATCTAAAGACACATTCAAAATAGAAACATCTTCCTATGGGACCATGTGAGGACATTTAGTTAGACACAAGGGACTGAACCCAGAAAAATACCTCATAAACACGATCCTAGCATGGTAGTTGCTTCACAACAAAAGAAAACTTTTGCTGCTGTTTAAAAAATAAAAACATAAATGCAGATAAAACATTCAGTAACAATCTGTAAGTAGGGCAATAGAAGTTTTTGAGTCCCATATTGGGAGAAAACCAGGATATAAATTAAAGCAAATCAATCACTAACAAACCTGCGGTCTGTTTCAGGTGTAATGGCACACCCACAGGATGCCTCCTCACCATTCCCCCTCTGTCCTCACCTCCTTTCTTGGTTTCTTAAGCCACCCTTTCCAGGAAACTGTGCCTTGAGCACATATCAAAATATCAAACTGGAATTCTCAGACAAATTCACCAGTTCAGATATCAGATGTAAATAGTGGCTCCAAAAGTCAAAAAACTTTGCTTTTGTATAAATGAAAAAGAAAGAAAGTACACAGTGCATTCCCAGTGCAATATTGTTTTATCTGTGCCAAGCCTGAAACTGTCAAAGCATCTTTCCTAAAAAGGCCATTTTCCACATGTTTTCTTCCACAGCAGCCTTTCCAAAAGCACCACTGCTAAGAGGAAAGGGGAAACTGGGCTAGCCTACTGCAACCAAAACAATACCAGATGGTACAGATGGTGCAAAAAAGAGCAAGCATATTTGTGTGCATATAATTCACTAATAAACAGAAGCAGGAAGGATTTAGGAAGATGGACTATTGTGATGTCATGTGCTTTCTTGTATCTCAAACAATTCCAGGAAGTGAAAAAGCAAAACAAATCCTCAGCATGGAACTGACTGAACCACTGGATGTAACAAGCCAACGTTAACCCACTAACTTTATTAGAAAATCACCTGGTGAGTAGAGATTCTCCTCTAAGCCTCTAAACACAACCAATCGTTCCCAGAAGGTTGTCCAAAGAGAAAAGGATTTGGGCAAATCACTGAGCAGTGGCAACAAACATATATTCTGGACCCAAACATCTGCTGCTTTAAAAAAAAAAAAAAGAGGATATGTTTCCCTGACAAAGGCAGGCAAGAAAATGACAGCAAAAGAGATCTTGGCTGCATTCTCAGTGCTTCATCTGACTAACAGACTGAACTAAATAAACCAAGATCCAAGATGTATAAACCTGCTTGTCTGAGGTACACAGCAACTACTGAATTCAACACAAGTTAGAAACAGTTTGACCCAACCTGCCAATTTAAGCATCCACAATGCTAGTAACAAATCAAATCCAACACATAATTAATTTCTCTGTACCTCCAATTCTACTCTGCTAGAATACAATTTACACAATTTCATTTTGGGGTTTTTTTTGGCATTCTGAGCTGGAAAGCATGACTGAAAGAGGACCAAATAAGATATCCATACTCTGACACAACATGCCAGATTAGTGGTGCTAATAACAGTGAAACAGGACTGAATAAGATATCAATACTCTCATGCAACATGACAAGTTAGTGGTGCAGCTAATGCATAGAGAAATCTTTTATAATCTCTGAATGCTCTGGTTTTCTCTGCGTTCTCTTTCTCTACTTTGGGTAACAGAGACTCTCTAACAGAGGAGGTGGGCTTGCTTCAGGTCTCTTGTCTTCGGCACCTGGTTACCCACATCTTCACACCAATAAGGGGCTTCCAACAAAAAATACTGTATGGCAGTACAGTAATTACAACTGCTTATTCAGAGGGCATAATATGCTAAATTGTCATTCTTGGGGCACAAACAACATGCACTGTGTGAATATCATCTTAAGATGATAGCTTACTTACACTCTAAAAAGCCAAGGGTTAGGGACTTTGGCTGTTGTCATGTGCCTTCAGATCACTACTTAGGGTGATCCTAAGGTGAACCCATCGTGGGGCTTTCTTGTTAAGGTTTTGGGAGGGGGTCCTTTGCCTTCTTCTTAGGCTGAATATGACATTCCAATGTACACCAGTGCAGTTCCACGGCAGAGTAGAACATCTGAACCCTGGTCTCCAGAGTCACAGTCCAACGTGCAAACCGCTACAACACGCTGGGGTTTTGGTATAGGTATGAAAACAGCACTCAAAAGAAATCTTAGGTCTAATGTTGTAGGTCCCTACAGTTGAGTGTGTGGCTGCTGACTGGATACACAGCATCAAATTTGTCTTTTCCTCTTAGAAGAACAAAGGCTCAAAGGCAGAGATGGTAACTTAGCAACAGAATGAAAAAAGGGAAAATTAGTTAAGGTTTGTCTTTCTTTCTTGGGGATGGAAAATATGCGGAGGGTAAGCTTTTGGTGAAGAAATGAATGGGAGAAGAAAAGAAAGACATACAGAGAAAAGGGATTTGAAGTGTGACTGAAAAATAGCCCTACGTTTGGCTTCTGCGTACAAATACTCCTGGCCAGATCCCTCTCCTCCCGCGTCCCATTCCCAAGAGGGGCCAGTTGGCCTTATTTCAAACCTGGGCCATTTCCGCACTAGCCTGTTATAGCGCGATGATTCCACTTGCAACATCCTATGGCCCGGCGGCCCCTCCCGAAACTGCAAACCCCAAGATTCCATAGGATGTTGCAAGTGAAATCATCGCGCTATAAGCGTGTAGTGCGGAACGGCCGTGGCTCGTTCGCGGCCAACTGGAAGCACTTAACCTAAGAGGCGGGAGGAAGACAAAGCTATCTCTGTTTGCTGGCGGGGCAAAGCCACGGCGACGCGCATCCTCCGTGACGGTCGCCCTGGCCTCCGAGGGGCCGGGCGAGGAGCCGGCAGGAGCCTGTCTCGAAGGCGGGCGGGCGAGGCACCCCGAGGGGGTGGCCGAGGGGAGGGCTGGGCAGCCCGTCCAGCACCGTGGAGGGAAGGAGGAGGCAGGCAAGCGACTCCCGCGCCGGCAGAGCCGCCAGCCGGCGGGATCCTGGAAACGGCGCGGCGGCGGCGGCGGCGGCGGCGGCGCTTCCCAGGGCGGAGGCAGGGTCCGGGCGGACCCAGCAGGGACGGAGCCACTCACCGAAGTAGACGGTCTTGTCGCACTTGGGGCACTTGGATGCCATGACGGCCGGGCAGCAGGCGGGCGCGCGAGGAAGCCGGGCGTCCTCCGACGCTTGTCAGCTCCACCGGCGCGCCTTTCGGGCTCCGCCCCCGCCGGCCGGGGCACCGCCTCCGGCGCGCCTCCGTTGGCTGCCTTGTGGAAGCGGGCGGGCAGCCGGCCGGCCGGCGGGCGGGCAGGCAGGCGGGGCGAGGCGGGGCGAGGCGAGGCGGGGCGGGGCCGCCCGCCAGTCCCTCCGGCCCACCCTCGCCGGCGGAGGCGGAGGCGGAGGCGCAGGGGCCGGGCCCCCGGGCCCCCGCCTCGTGGCTCCTCGGGACAGGCGGGAGGGCAGGTGCCGCGCCGCCGCCGCCAAGACCCTGCACGGGAGCGGCCGTGGCTGCCGGCCGTCCTGGTCCGCCCTGCAGGCGTGACGGGTGGGCAAGAGAACCACGGGGAAAACAGGCTCTCGGTGCCGCCGCCTTCTGCTTTGTTCCCTTGCGCTCGCCCGCCCGCCCTCGTCGGACGGCCGGGCCCCGGACGGCCACCCAGGGAAAGCGCAAGGCGCGGCGGGGGCGCCGAGTCGCGCCGCCTGAGCTCAGGCCGTTTCCGCACTAGCCTGTGATAGCGCTGTTACTCCACTTTCAACCTCCTGTGGAATCCCGGGACTTGCCTTTGAGGCCGCTCCCTAAGCCGCAAACCCCAAGATTCCATAGGAGGTTGAAAGTGGAGTAACAGCGCTATCACAGGCTAGTGCGGACGTGGCCCAAGGGGCGGGCGAGGCGTGACCTTCCAGGAGCTCCCTCCAGGGTGGAGGGCGCGGCCCGTTGGAGCCGCAGCGCCGGCCCTTCCCTGGAGGTTGGGTGGAGCTGTCCTCTGACGGGGGGGGACGACGACCGCTGCGCTAAGTTGAGAGACCACCAGGCGTTGGCCACCACGCCATATTTTAAAAGACCCAGGCTTTCGTGCTGTGCACACTAGTGGAGTTACATAATTATGTATTATAAAGGCATAACTCTTGTGCGCTAGAGAACATTATCAACAAAGCTTCAGGACCAGACCATTAATGACCACATTGCATTTATTTCCCACCTTCTGTTTTACATGAAATTACAAGGACAAAAATTAACTTGGAAAATGCAAGCAAAATCAAGGGGTTGGCTGTGGTGTGCGACAGTCTCTTCTGTGCCAGTGATTTCACATACACGCACGCACATAAATGTAAAGCCATGCATTGCGTTTTCATACTGAAACCAAGTGGGACATTTATATGGCCACACTTCAGGTACCAACACCAGGATGCAGAACTGTTGTGTACCCATCACTGTTTTGAACTGAACATCAAGGTCTAAATCCAAGTGCTAGTTCCCAGTAGAGCAGAGTTGGGATTTATACAAATAGAAGTTTAACATTTTGGAATTGGTTCAATAGGTCTAGTCAACAATTTGGATTTCCAAGAGTCAGGCATGTTAAATATACATGTAACCCTACGCTTTGTTTTCTATTTCCTCACAGGTCTTGCTGTGACTAGTTCTCAGGGTGTTCTGTCTTCTGCAACAAGACTAACCTTGATGAGTACAAAGAAGAGAAAGAACTGGCACAGGTCAGAGAGAATGTTTCCTCTGTGTTTGAAGCATCCTGAGCAGCAGTCCAGACTGTTCAGAGAAGAGGCTGAGGAGGAAGGGACTGAATTCCTAACTAGGACAGACAGGGACAGTGAGGTACTTCAACATGTTTTGAAGACATTCGTGCACAATGCAGCTGAGAGCTCTTTGGAAAGAATGGAATTTATGGGCTCTGTGCACTTGAGTGGAAGTTTGTTGAGTAGAGGTAGGTTGAACAGCTGACACAGGCTGCTAATCCAGGTAGCCATGCCACTGCTGACTGCAACTGTATCAGCACCCAAAATATTGGCAAGGAAATGATGTTCTTACTGCTCACCACATCAAATTTACACTTAACCAGGCATTGTAGTATTTCAGTGGGCCCAACAGAAAGGAAAATCACAGAGGGATATGTGAGGCCACAGCTGGTTGCACATCCAGGCAAAACACCAAACACACATAGTGAATCAAGATGAATGCCAGTCCTCCCACACCCAGTGCCTCACCCAAGAAAATGTGAGTTGCTTCAGGCTACAGGAAATCTTTTCCTTTAGCCTTCTGGCAAAGATTAAAATAGTGAAAAATCCTGCCTTCCTTCCCTTCCTTCCCTGGCAGCCTGGCATTTCACAGACCTAAGTATCAAGAACATTCACTGTATTTAATTCCAAAATTTTAAAATTATTTGTAAATGAATTTTTCTATTACAATTTTTTTTATCTTACAAATTCTTTTTCTTCCTTTCTCCATCCTACCTCAGATCTTAATGAACCACTGTCAGTCAAAGTATGTATAAATCATCTTCAAAGTAATCGTGATATTTAAAATACACTTTTCCAAAAACATGTTTGATGAAGTGATTTGTTTAAGTTCAGAATGTGCATGAACTCCAGAAAAGTTAAGGCCAGTATATAGTGGCAAGCATAGAATTAATTGCACCCTGAAATGTTGACTTAATAGTTTTTCAAAATATTTCTTGAGAAATTATCTTGACATCATTCTTGTTTAATCAGTTTTTAATAGGGCTGGCAAAGTTCGCTGTTTGTTTTTAAATAAAGTTATAATGAGCAGAAATGCTACTTTTTGTCATCCCTTAAGAAATATTCCTGTAAAGAACCACTGCTTACATATCAAGTTAAAACCAAAGATTAATGCTATGCCACCAATCCTAATCGCTTTCTACAGCTTGAATATTTGGTTGTATTACCACATGTTCAAGGCACTACTGGTAGTCTTTAATCAGGTATACATACGCCTTAATTTTCCCTTCTAAGTTTCTTTTTTATGTAGGTATAACATACTTATTAAATCTCTATCCTACTTTTTCTCTAAAATAGTATTTCAGCAGATAATATTTAAACAGAAGTAAAACTGCAAAGTTATTAGAAACACTGAAGGCTTTCACGGCCGGAATCCATAGGCTGTTGTGGTTTTTCTGGGCTATGAGGCTGTGTTCTGTTAGTATTTTCTCCTAAGAATACGGCCTCAAAGCCCGGAAAACCCACAACAACCTTATTAGGAACACATTCTCAACAATAACACATCTAGTAAAGAAATGAAATAATCAAATGAAATAATCAAATAAGAGAATATCCATTGAAAAAAATGGCACCCAGCAAATTAGTGACCCACTTCTGCTCCAAATAAGCTTAGATACCAAAGCCTGCCTGAATAAAATGGTTTTTGTCTGATAGTGTAAAGGCAACAGAGATGGAGTTATCTTAAGCCTCTTCTGGCAGGAAGTTCCAGAGGTTGGGACAAGCTATCAAGAGGATGTGCATGCCCTGTCTTTCTTTCCACCACCCCCCATTCTGTCTCTCTCCATATCTCAGGGGGCTTAACAACAAGGCATCCTTGTATGGGACAATATCTTTCAAGTAGCCTGGACCCAAGTCATACAGGGTTTTGTGTGCTTTGAACTGTAACCAGAAAGGGGCTAGTAACAATTGAGGTTGTTCCCTTGTTAGTGACTAGGAAGCATGCTGGAGGCGAGTGCAGTTCTTGTAAGACTCATGTTAGATGATCTCTAAAACATACACCTGACATTAGTGTGACTACTGTAGCTGTAGCTTCCAAGCGCTTTTCAAGGGCAACTCTGCATAGAATACATTGTTGCGTACCTTCAAGTCATTTTCAACATAGTAGTGCAATCACTTGTTTAATTCACTAGCATTTCTACATTCAGCATTCCATAATTTGCTGTTTACCTCCCATGTGCAGAGATTTCTTTCTGTAACTGATCTGCAATGGTGTTCTGCCATTCGATTCCATTTAATTAGCTTTATAGAATGCCTTCAGACAGCTCCTTTCATAGCATTCTATACTGTCACCTTAGCCATCACATCACTGTCATTTGTTGCACATTACTGCTGGACACTTTGGTGAGTTTCTTGTTATATTGTTACATCAATATTGTACATACAGAATGTCTTTTTACTGGAGATACCAATCCCTTCAAGTTTAATAAAAGTGTTTTTAAAATATGGTGATTATATTGAAGGATAATTTATAGTGTTGTATCATATGTTCCCAAAGATCTTAAAGACTGCATTGGCCAAACTGTACTGTAAAAACAATAATCTGTGAATATGAGATTTGAATCTTTCTCATCTCACCATAGCATTGCAGTGCTGGCCAAAACAAAGTAAGGTATGCCATAGCAGCTGTTTAATGTGCGTCCAGCAATAATAAAAAAAAAAATGGCCATGATGTTATCATTCTGAACAAGGGATGGGCAACTGTGGAAGGCTTGGGAGTTGTGTTAGCCCTCAGAGGACGTTGGATGACCACACATCACTTTAGGGAGTGTAGGGGCATTTTTGACATGGTTTAGACTGCCCTGGATCATTTTAGACCCTTTTCCAGTTGCAAATAAAACCCCAAAATCTCCTGGGCTGAAATGGGCTTGGGAGGGGGCAAAAATGTGGTGAAAATGCCTCTTTGCTTTGCATCTTGAAAAACTTTCATTTTCTCTTTCGGTTTCTTCCCTTGTCATACAAACTTTGAAATATCTTTTTGTCATTGCTGCCTGTTACCAGAATTGTCTGAGACAATTGGCCCTTTCCACACGCGGGACGGGGGACGGGGGAACGGGGCAGCGCACGCAGGGACGGATCTTACCTGAAAACGGGTTGCTCCGTCCCTGCGGGGAGCGCGCATTCGCCGCTCCACATGCTGGCGAGTTCCGGCGGCGTTCGGCGGCGCCCAAAATGGCAGCCGGCGACTTCCGGCGGCGCTCCGCCAATCAGGGCAGCACGCCAGCCGGAAGCCCGCCCCCGGGCAGCTCTGCAGGGACGCGCTAGCACGTCCCTGCAGCTTCACACGGGGCACTGCAACAGGTTAGCGCGCTCGCGTTTCGTAAAAACCACATAAAATGTGGTTTTTAAAAAACACGCCGCGCCACCCCTTGCGGCCGCGCTAGCGCGGTTTGAGGTGTGGAACCTCCACTATTCAAACCGCTCTAGCGCGCTCCACGGTGTGGACGACCTCCGGATGAGGTCGCCCTAAGCCGTTTTTTTTACCCTGTGTGGAAAGGGCCAGGAATGACATTTTAGGAAATTGACAATTTCAATTTAGACCATCTCTCTTTCCAAGTTTTACTACAGTTGTTTTGAAATAATTTTGTGATTCTCAAAAATGATCCCCAAGTACTTCGTTTTTTTTCATCACTTTAGAAATTGTCTTCCCACCCAGTAAATCTTGTTGTTTTTTGTCATATTTTTGGTAATCATAACTTGTTTTATCTCTTTCAACTTGAAGCCAGCCAAGGCCCAATAATCAATCATTGTCTTCAGAACAGCATCTGTTCCTTCTAGAGGATCCTGTAAAAAATTACAACATCATCAACAAATGCTCTCTGTTAAAAACGTGTTGCGCCCAACCCGCAAAATGAAGAGGCCACACACAGGGCTTGGGTTCAACTAGGTCGATTTATTAATATACCTAATTAACATAATTATGAGGTGAACTTGATCTTGAACTTGAACTTGTACTTATAACCTAAGACTTGTCAAGGCCTGTGTGGACTATGGCAAGGTCAGCTCCCGACCATCTTCCATAGTCCGTATAGTGAGATCCGGGCCCCAAAGCCAACCGCTGAAGCGGCGTTAAGACCTTGGCCAGCCCCTGTCTGGGAGGTGAGCCCCGAACTGCTACCCCCCGGGCTCACGCCAGTGAGGGCCAGTCCTGAGCCCTCCTCAAGGACAGCGTTTATCCTACACCAAATGGTGCCATAGGTACTCACCGACACCATTACCCCCCCACCGGCCATGGATAAGGACAAGTGTCTGCTTAGTCCTTATCCCCCAACCCACCTCCAGGATGGCTTCAATGCCCACCTGCAAATCCCACAGAAAAATATCATTACCTGCAGGTGACAAGTGGACCTCGTCATGTCTGTACAACTCTGGTTTTGTCAGGGCCCCAGGTGTGGCCGCGCCGGCGGGCGCCGCGGAGGCTGATGCCAGCTTACCTCCGAGGAGGAGGACGCGGATCCAGGCCCGTGGGGGGCGTGGCGGACGGGGCGCCGGGGAGGGGCGGGTCCCGGGCCCGATCCCGGGGCTCCGCCTACTCGCGAGGATCTCCGCCTACTCGCGACGTTTCTGCAGCGGCGGCGAGCCAAGGAGGCCAGCTGCCGCTCCCGGCGTCTCCAGGAGAAACACCTGGAGGCGGGGAGCTCCCCAGCTGTAGCTCAGCTGCGAGCCCGGCCACGCGCTCCGCCCGGATTGGCTGCGGGCCGAGCTGCAGGCCTTTTAGGCAGGCGCGGATGGGCAAGGCACGGAGCAACAACCGTCGGCTACCCGTGCGCCCTGTCGCCCGTGCCTTGACCCCGTCCGGTCCGTGCCTGTGAGCTGCTGTTTGGTTTCCCCGCGACTCTTCCCTGCGTTCTGGTGCTGCAACCGCTTTGTGTTTGGGGTGAGGAAACCCGTCGTTTTTTCTGTTGAGCGCCTGCTGTTAAGGCGATCCTTATTTCCCCGGCCGCTTGCCTGTGGCCGCCCTCCCGGAGGACTGCTTGGGACGCGGCTGCCGACTGCCTTGGCCCGGCCCCTGCTTGACCTCAGCCCGCGCTGACAGGTTTATTGAAAACAATGTCATAGTGCGAAATAAAATAACCCAAGCCCTGTTTCATAGTCTTGCAAATTTCTTTGTTCACCCGTCTACGGGCAAACTCTAAAGGCCGTGGGTCACCTCCCCCACGCCATACCCTTCTTTGAATCAGTGCTGACCAAGCAATGCAGGTACGAAGCCATGTGTGTTGAATATGTCGCATATCATGAATGGCTTGTATAATCAGTGCCTTTCCTTTCAAAAGTCCAAGGTCATTACCCCCAAGGTGAATGACCAACACGTCAGGCGGAGGCAAACAGCTCTCCTTAAACAGCTCAGGTAACAAACTGTGCCAGCAAAGGCCTCTCTTGCCAAGCCATTGAATCGAGGCTCACTTGCCCAATCCCAAATTCGGCCCCAATTGGCCATCTCGAACTCGCCGCTCACCCCAAAAAGACGAAACTGTGACCACAAATCAGCACTCGCTTCCTCCTTGAAGCAGGTCACTCTGAAAAGAACCAGAAACATTAGGGCAGGTGGATGGGCCTCACATACTGCTGGTATGCCAAGGACTTCCATCTCCCCATCCTCCGGATGTCCTTGGCCATCACGCCCATGGATGCTGCATTAGAGGCTGCACCAATACGAATGAGTGCGTGCCAAAATTGTCCCGTGTAAACCCAGATGTGACAAGGCTTTCTTTGTAACGGCCCAAAATTGATACCTGGTGAGCGGAGTCGCATTAGCATGACAAAACAGTGACCCCGCATGGGTCCCCCAGCTGGCCGTATAAGCTCTCATTGCCCTGACAGGGCACAACGTTGGATCAGAGCATTCCTGTAAAGTTATCACATTGCCCATCCTGGCCTCGTCTGTCTTTGATCTCCTAATGTGCAGACATAAATACCGCTCACCGCAGTACAGGTCACGAAACTCCAGGGCCCTGCCCAACCTGTCCCCTTTACTCTGAACAACCAGCTCACTCACCCTTAATACCCCAAAGAATGCTGTGAGAGCCGCCGAGTGAAACAAGAGAGCCTCATATGCCAAAGCACACAAAACCCTCCAAGCACCACTCAGACCTCTCAAGATATTCAGTGAGAGGGGTTTCTGCTGTCACGGGTCGTCCCTTTTAACCGGTGCCATCCCTCTACAAATTTATGTAACCTAAAATCACCGGTTGGATCGGGGAGACCTCTCGCCTTGGAGAAAAAGGCCAATGCTGAAATGTGAGATCTAATGGACTGTGGAGATAAGTTTGCTTGCTTGAGGGCCACACAAAACTACAAAACATGGTCCACCGGGAGTGGCCAAGGGTAGATAACCCCTTGGATCCCCGAAAACTGATAAACTCCCTAAGAGCTCTATTATAACTCTTTCTGGTGCTCGGTGCAATTGACATACCAATCATCTGTGTTACCTCACCCCGCCAAGCTTCCACAGGTGGGAGGGCATCAGTTCTGACAACTGCAGCTTCTGGCGCCAGTTCCCTGAAACAATCCATCTGCATGCGGGAGAGAGAGTAGCCAAGGAATTATCCACGTCTGCCACATGTACAGCTGTAAAGACTATGTTAAAGCGGAGACACTGAAGTGTAAAAGCCCGAACCAGGCGCATGACGCGTTGTGATCTGGAAGAGAGGGAGTTAATCACCCTGACAGTAGATTGATTGTCACACCAAAAGTGGACTGAGGCGTTTGCCAACTCCCGCACCCAGATGTGAACTGCCACCAATATTGGAAAGAATTCCAAAAATGTAAGGTCGGCTGTGATGCCCGCTTCCACCCAGCTCTCAGGCCATCTCTGCGCACACCACCTGCCCCTGAAAAAAAACTCCAAAACTCATGGATCCTGCTGCGTCCGATGATATCTGCAATGCGTCCCTGACCTTGATTTCGTCCCACCAAAACGAGACCCCATTAAAGCCTGTCAAAACTCCTGCCATACCTCTAGGTCCAATTTCATCTCCCTTGTGACCCTAATCCTGTGATGCGGCTTGGTGGCGCCCCTGGTGGCATCACACAGGCGCCTAAGAAAAGCCCCCCCAGGTGCCACCACCCTGCAAGCGAAATTAAGATGTCCCAGGATCTCCTGAAGCTCCCTAAGGGTCGCCTTGCATCTGCCTAGAAATGATGACACCCTTGATCTCAGATCTTGAACCTTGGAAAGTGGTAATTTACAGGCCTGGTTCACTGTATCCAGTTCGATGCCCAAAAATGTGAGCTGCTGTGAAGGACCTTCGGTTTTCTCATGTGCCAATGGCACACCCAGCTCCCCCATGAGCACTGTTAATTGCGCTAGCAGGAATGCACACTGCCCAGAGCCGGCCTGTCCGACAAATAAGAAATCATCTAAGTAATGCACAATGCCTGTAAGGCCCGATTTTCTTTTGATGGCCCATTCTAAGAAGGTACTAAACGTTTCGAAGGCAGAACACGACACAGAACATCCGATTGGGAGCGAGCGATCAACATAGAATTTACCCTCAAAGGCGAATCCTAGCAGCTCGAAGTCAGAGGGATGAACGGGTAGCAGGCGAAAGGCTGATTGATGTCAGATTTAGCCAGCTCAGCACCAACACCATGCCTGCGCACTACCCGCACTGCTGTATCAAACGAAGTATACCTGACTGAACATAACTCCACTGGGATGGCATCATTAACAGATTCGCCTTTGGGGTAAGACAAATGGTGGATTAGCCGAAATTCTCCCGGGGCTTTCTTGGGGACTACACCTAATGGGGAAATCCTAACATTAGGGGTAGGAGGCTGATCAAAGGGGCCCAACACCCTGCCCTCAGAAATCTCTTTACTAATTTTTTCTCTAACTACATGCTCATTACCTATCACAGATCTAAGATTATTAGCCATAAAAAACTTACGAGGACCTGTACTTGGGATCCTGAAACCTTCAGTAAATCCCTCCTTCAAGTATTGTGCTGCTGCTTGGTCTGGATAAAATTGGAGCCATGCCTGCAGCCTTTCCACTTTAATTGGACTGGGCCCCTTTGTGAACAGCCAGTTGATTCCCTGGCCCCCGTTTATTGGCTCCCTCCTTGAAGCCCGTTCCTCCCCCTCTCCCCCTTTTTGCAGTAGTGAGCGGGGTGGGGCCCCAGCAGATCCCACATATGTGCTTGTATTTGCAGGGACGACGGGCACAAGACCCCTGCGTCCCATAGTCCTAGCAAAGCTGCGGCTGCTGCTGCTGTTCTTTTGATCCCTGTGCCCTGGGGGGCAGACTTATTAACTGCACCAGGTGTCCTGATTGGGATCGCTCACCGAACACAGGGCGCGCTGGAGTCAGCGTCTGCCTCCATAGTTCGGTTTCGTTTTGTCCCAGCGTAGGCTTGGCTGCCTTGGTGCTCTCAGCCTAAACTTCTCATCATAATGCAGCCAGCCGTTCCCTGCAAACTCTGTATGGGCCCTATAAATGGTGTTTAAATGCACTGGCATAGAGTGCCCCCTGGAAGGCTGGGCCTTAATTATCACATCCATGTAAATCATGTATCCTATAAACCAATTGGACCAGTTCTTCTCAAACCTACGATGCTTCAATTTCTCTCCCGCATCCAAATCCTCTTTTTCTTTTTTGTCTAGTTCGCGATATAAAAGGGTGAACTAATCAACATATTCTCCCTTCGGTATTTTCTCGATAGTGGCCACAGCGAGGTGTTCATCCAGAACCCCCAGCTGCCCTTCCTCCTCTTGCCCGAGGCTGGCATCCTTGTCTTTCTCCTGTGCCCAAGAATCTCTACCCTAGCGAGTCCCGGGGGCTCCTGAGAATTTCTACCCCCTTGAAGGCGGCTGGGGCGGGGATTCTGCCTCACCATGTGAGGCTGGAGAGGAAGAAGCTAACGGCCCTGAAATGCTAGCAGACGGAGCCCTTCCCCCGATGGTGTAGCTAGGTTCCAAGGCCAAGGCCAAGCACAGGCGCAGCGCTATCCCCGACTATTATACTCACCCTATACCTCTCCTGCTGCTGCTGAATTTCCTGAGGGTCCGGCCGCCCCACCGACTTGTTGCAATGAAGAAGCCTGACTCTGCCCCTCCAACAACGATTGGCTGCTGTTCTCTCCCGATTGTTTCTTCTCAAGGGCATCTAGTCATGCCAACATCTGGTTAATAGTGCCCACTGGCAGGACAACCAACTGCTCCTCGCTACTTCCTCCCCGCCCTGCAGATTGCCTTTTCCCCTTAGCCTGAAGCTTCTTAATTATGGCTGCCAGCGTATGCGCCCCCCCTTCTTCATCTGAGGAGGAAGAAGCCACCAGTGGGGCAACCGCGGCTTTAGCCGGCTTGCGCCTCTTGGTTGGCATGGCCCCTTTCGCTCCCACAGCCCCTTTGGTCGTTTTGGCCTTCCCTGTAGGCTGCTTCTCACTGGATGTTGCCGGTTGCTTGGAAGCCATATTCATACACAACAACTCCCCACTTGCGATAAAACTTTCTAATTTTCTTTATTGTTTTATTTTCTTTCTTTCTTTCTTTTTTTTAATACAACTGTTTATCCCCAAAATGGGCCCACCGTCTCAGCCCCCTCCCCCTACAGCCACTCCCCCCTACCCGTGGACACCGGGAAAAGGGGAATGCAAAAGTATTACTAATAGTCACACTCTCTCAGCCCAACTGTTGCGTTCAGGGGAGTAACCGGTAAAAGATGCCTTCCATGAGAGTGCAGGGCCTCCAAAATTGTAAATAGGAGGCACACTCCCTCAACCCGGGAAGCCCTGTCGCCCCCCCAAGCTAACTAGTTTGGGGGGCGGCTGACCTTCCGCGCAGCCGCCTCCTCCCTGCGAACTGCCTCCTAAACCCTAAACGAGCAATCACAGAAATACGAGGGAGAAAGAAATGGAGAGGAGAAGAAGGGGCCCCTGTATGCAGGTCACCTCACACAGACACCCTTTTATCAGGGCGGCCGCTGAGGCGACCGCCGCTTCCGTTGAACCCACGACCGCCCCGGCCCTCGACCTTTCCCCGTCACCGAAATGAGAGCCTAATGGAGCACAGCAGTGCCGCACCAGCCGGGTCCCCCTCTACTTATTGAGCAAAGGCGGAGAGGCCGGCTGCCGATGCCCAGGCTCGCCACGTGGGAGCAGGCCTCAACTCCGACCACGTGGTCGGGACGGAGAGCCTGCCAGCGTCGTCCTCCCTCGTCACCTGCCAGACAAAGAGGCCGAGGGAGGAGGCGGGGCGGCCCTAATAACACCACCGCTCCCCGCCCCCTCCCCCCGGCGGCCTCTTCTCACGAGAGGGCGGCAAAGGCTGCCCCCCCGCCACCACTTCGCATGGGCGTTGGGGGACGAATTCTTGATAGTGATGTCTTTGATCTTTTCCTTCTATCTGAGCTGTAGAGCTCTACTGCATCCTTCCAAAATCAATATAAAGAGCAGAGGAGACAATGGGCACCCCTGCCTGGTTCCCTTTTTTTATATCACAAAAGTCAGTTTTATTTCCATTAACTATAACCTGCACTATCTGTTTCAAATAAATAGCCACAATCTATTTTAAAAAAATTTAAGCAAAATTCATTCTTTTAAGCAATTTATCAGGTGAGATTCATTTCTCTGCCATGTTTAAAAGTGTTACTCTGTCATGATGATGAATGTTTCTTGATTATTTTATACTTCTAAATACTTTATGCTTATATGAAGCTTATATTTTGCTAGAAAGTGTATGTATGTTGTGGTAATGAGTGATCATCTTGGAACAGCCAAATGCTTGGATTCCCATCATGGGTTACCTTATCTTAAATCTTGTGTGTAATCTGGTCGTTTTTTGTAAATTTGAAACATGAAGCGTGCATATTGCCATGATATGCTAGATGAAGGGAATGGGTGTTGTGCTCTTAAGGCTTTTGATATAGGGTTCTGCCAGAACTTTGTTATATGTTACATACTATCAGCCTGGCTGGAGAAATACGTCACTTCTGCTTTAAAGAATGTATTACTATGTATGTTCCTATGTAGCATTGTATTGCTCCCATGCTGCATGTGGTCCTAACGTTACATGCTATGTTATCACTGTGCTATGGTGCATAATGGGCTTTACTGTATGCATGGATTGGGGACTGGTCATCATTGGTTACTTTTATGCTTTGATGTATTACACTTTGCCTATCCTTCCAAAGTGTAATGTCCTGCCATATTGTTAAGCAGACCTAATCATCTCATGCTGTTGCTCATGTTTAATGGGTTCTGTTTTATGCTATGCTTAAAGGTTTCCATATTACATTACATGTATGCTTTGCTGTTTTCATAAGTGCCTTGCTGCATTGTAGGAAGGATGCTGGGGACTGATACTTTATACTTTACATATATGCTTTAGATTTGCCTGGAAAATTACAGGTCTGCATTGATGCCTTACAAGAAAGTGCTATGCTATAAAAAGGACTATGGGATACATTGGGAATATGTGTGTGAGAACAAAGAGGTCACCTGCTAGTTTTGACATGAAGCCAGGTGCTAAGCTAGCCTTCACATTTTCTTGGACTAAGAGGCCTGGGCTAAGGGAAGTAAATTGGGAAGGTTGTAAATTATCTTCTGGGAATGATGGTGTGATAAGGACCATGAAAAGTCTCTACTACTAGATCTTCAAACACAGTGATTGGCATAACAACAGAAAGAGGGAAAACCTGGGGAAAAGGCCCAAGACACTTAGCTGGGAAAACTTTTTTTTTGTTAATTAACATATGGGAGGTTTGCAAACACTAATTTGTATGAGTTATGTGTAATGCCTATATAAACCTATACTATGTTATGGACCCCCATCCTGGCAACACCTGAAGCTCTCTAGCATTTGAAGTTCATGCTACAGTTTTTTCCCCCTTTGGTTCTTGAAGTAAAAAGCTTGCGTAATATTTAAAAAAATATTCTGAGCTGTTTACTCAAACCTGGACCTAGCCACTGTTCATGACACAATTCCATCATGGAAGTCCAAGATATGTTGTCAAAAGCCGTTTCTGCATCCAAAATAATGAATGCCACTTGTTTTTCATGATGAAATTCTAAATACTTCAAAATATCTGTTAGACATCTCGTATTGTCTCTCAACTTTTAAGCAAAAATCCACATTGATCTTCGTGTATCAGTGTATTTAAAAAAAATTTTCAACCTCTCAGCTAAAATCTGAGTAAAAATCTTAGAATCATTAGTCAAGAGAGATAGTGGTGTATAATTTTTGAGATCAGTTAAATTTCTTTCCTCTTTAAGGAATGAAGGTTATGTTTATACTAGTCCAACTCTCTGGTATCATTCTGGAATCTGTTCATTACTTGTTGCAATGACAAACATAATTGATCTTCCAAAGCCTAATAACATGCTGATAATCCATCTGGTCCTGGAGCTTTTTCCACATTTATGTTCTTAAATGCTGCCACAATCTCTGCAACCATTATTCTTTCACTCAGACTAGAATGCTGCTTCTCCAAAATTGTAGGTAATTTTTGGGAGTCCAAGTAAGACTGCAGCTTCTCAAGCAAGACTTTTTGTACCTTACAAAGTGAAGAAAAAAATATGAAAAAATCTTCATCTTGTCATTATCCAAAATTAAATGTTTCTCATCTTTAATTTCCAGAATCATCTTCCTCTCTTTCTCCTTCCTCAATTTACAGGCCAGCCATCTCCCTGATTTATTTGGAAATTCAGCATGCTTCTGACATGCAAATTTCATCTTCCTTTCTATTTCATGTACTATATACACAGAGGCCTATTTCTGCAGTACCTTCAGTTCTTTCAACAACTTGTTGGGGGGGTACAATTCCTCCTATTTTTCCTAATTTTCTTCAAGATTACTTCTTGTTGTTTTTGTCTTTTTTATTTTTCAACTCTGCGTTTTGTTGAATAAAAAAACCTCATTACAGCTTTGCTTGCATCCTAGACAATTCCAATCTCAGTGCCTTTATTTGATTAGTCTTCAAACTAATTTTAAGAGTTAAGTAACTCTTCATTCAACCTCTAGTCGAATGAGTCCTCTTTCTTTTGAAGGATAGTACCACCAAATTGTGATCTGAGAACATCCTTGGCAGTATCTCCATATACTTTATTTCATGTGCTAATGATCTGGAAGCCAAAAACATATCAATTCTTGAAAAAAAAATTGTGTCCTTTAGAGTAAATGGAATATTCTTTTGCTGATTTATTTAAAAATCTCCATGCAACTACTAATTCCAAGTTTTCAGACAGCTCAAAAAAAGTTTTAGATAGTTTTCCTTGTTTTGTTCTTATCTTCTTCTGTGACATTTATCCACTTTGGGATCAATAGCTCTATTAAAATCCCCCCAGAGCAGAAATTTATCAACTGTTAAATCCAGTATCTTATGTAATAATTTTTTTAAAAAAAATATTGATTCTCCATCAGTTCCTATGTGCTGATCACTTGCACCTTTTGACCATGATGTTGAATCTGCACCCAATCACTCTGACTTCTGAATCTTCATAGATTTTCTCTGGTGCTAAATTTGATTTAACATAAAGCACCACACTCCTTTTTCTTTTTATCTATTGAATAGGTGAATCTTTTTACCAATTTAGGATTCTTTGATATTTAACATCCTGATTTGGATTTCTTGTAAACAGATTAAGTGTAATTTGTGCTTCCCCCGCCCCAATAATAAAATATCTTTTGCCTTTTGGGTGCTGAGTTTATCACCGTTACATTGAAAGGCAAAAACTTCATAGCCATCTTTAAACTAGTTCCTCTACAGCTGAACCTGGTTTTGCCTGAGCCACATCATTTTTTCCTTCTTCAACATCACTGCCTGCATCTTCTGTCAGTTGATCTGAAGTTCCTCTTCCATTTAGGTCTTTCTCAAACTTCTTTAGAAAAACCCTTGCCTTCAAAAATGTGTCCAAATCATACTTCTTTTATCTATAAAGTACCACTACGCCTTGTACATTCGCCCACCTGAAGGGAACACCACATTGTCTGAGTTTGACAGTCAAAAAGGCATAATGTCTTCTTTTTCTCAATATTCATAGTAGAAGATCTTTGAAAATGAACACTTCTCTCCCATTCATATGAAGTCTGATTTTAAAATCTCTTGTACATTTTTTTTTTTTTACAAAGTAAATCATCACATCTCTTGGCAATTTCTGTTGCTTGGCAATTCTAGAATTGATTTGATCCACTTCTTCCATGATTTCTCTGCTTTGCATTTGTAGGAAATCTGCCAATACCTCACATAATTCAGAGTTGAATTTTATCATTCTCCTGTTTTTCTATGCCTCTTATCCTCAAGCCTTTCTCTCTTCCTTTCATCTCCAATAGCACGAATACATCTAAATTCTTCTCAGGTTCTTCTATCAATTTCTCATTTGCTTCTGTCAGGTTCTTTGCCTTCATCTCTGTAGTTTCCAGTCTATCTTTTACCTGTTTCATCTTGATAGCAATATGAGCCAAAGAGATTTCTATTTCCTTCAGAGCCAGGTTAACATGTAATGAAAATTATTGCATCTTCCCCTTCAATCCTTCCTTCATCTTTTTCATCTCCCCAGAGTCTATTTTACTTCTGTTCTTAGTTGCTGCATTTTCGCTAATAAATCCTCCTTTATCTTCGTAATTTGCGCCATCACCAATTGATTTGGATCCATCTCCCTGATCTGGTCTGTGGATCCTCTCCTTTGAGTCTCTACTGCCTTTTGTTCTGCTGCCAGCGTTGTTTTGCAAGCCTAGCAAAACAAGCCTAGTGTATCTCTCTCTCTCTCTCCTGACATTTTTGATAGCTAACAGCTGATAGTTGACAGGCAGCTTCTGTTATTTTCTATTTATTTTCTTGTTTTCACTACCAAGTGCCAGTGCAGTGCTCACTAGATCCACTGTTCTATCTTCTCTGTTCTGTTTAAGGAAGATTAGCAGTTCATAGGGTTCAATACAAGTTCACTTCTGTTGATTCCACAGTGGCCACAGGGCCTTGATTCTTTTCAGTTTCCCATGGCAAATAAAACTTCTTTTTTATTCTGACTTAATGAATGTTTTAAATCTGCTGAAATCTACCTTAAAAAGGCAAAATATCTCTTTAGGCCTTGCCCTCCTCACAGGTTCCACAATGCTAGCGGGATTACTTTTATTATTTTTAGTTAGAATTGAGTGTTACGCTCATAGTTCAATTATAGAACACTGTCACTGGAAGTTACTTCCCACTGCCTTGAGAAGCATCTTCTTTAACTGCTTCATTAAATTGCACATTTAAAAATCAATGCTACAGAGGTGGGTCATATACAGTGATGGCTTAATGGCATTGTGAAATATGCCCTGCTCCCTGCTGAATCGCCTGGCTACTGGGAAAGCAAGTGCTCCTCCCAATGCCTGGACTGACGTTCTTTCATTTCAAGGTAATAAAAAAGTTTTTATGATGCCAGGGGTTAGATGAGATACATGACTTTTAATTTTTTTTCTTCCTGAATGATGGGGATTAATTTGCAGATGTGTGGATTATAACTGAAAACGTTATATGGATATACTAGCATGGGCTTAGCAATTCTATTTGGATTGTGTTGGGTTGATAGTGAACAGGGAAGAAAGTGATGGCAAAAGAGGAGGTGGGCTCCCTCCCATTCTGATTCTCTTCTCATTTTTAAAACAGGTTTTGAAGAAAAAAATGAGAATGAAAAGAAAAGGTGCCAGAAGGAAAAAGAGCAGGAGCTGCAATAGAATCATCACTCTTTCACAATAGTCTTTGGTTACAATAAACCACCTCATTTGAGTACTGAACAAATCAAAGTATTTTAGGAGTTCAGCTAAAGCCTTCCTCCCTGCATTTATATAGACAACAGCTATTTCTGGAAACAGATGTTAATCTCGGAGAGAATCTCTGTTCTGTTTGGTTCTGCATGATTCAAAGGCTGTAACTTTCTAGAATAATTGCAAAACATCCTGTATTTCTGTGTATCCATCCATGTTATGTAAACCCCAAAACAACCCCAAAGCACAACAAAAGCAAATTTCTACTGTGGGAGTTTGGAAATCATCTCGAAAGTGGAGCAGAGGAGAGAATTTTCCTGTATTAAAAACACCACTGTATTCTGTTATTTCTCCCAATTGGTTTTCTGAAGAGAACTGTAATATGTTGGAATTCTGCTCCTGAGAATATATACGTGCTTCAGACATTCATCTTCAATTGGTGCAAGCAGTTATGACTAATATGATTGCCACTTGGTGGAAGTTCACCAGAACCAGGGTAAGGAGCTACTTTTTTAACAGTAAATCTGCTTTTTTTAGAGTAGCAATAGGCCAGTTGCTAAAGTTCCTCTAAAGGCCTTATTTTGTTAAGGGTGGCTGCAGGCATACATTTAGCATGCAGCTTCTTCCATATTGAGACAGAGAATGAAGTCCTAATCAGACTATGATTTCAAAGTAGCTTTGATAACAAGTTTCAAATCACAGGGGTCCTTCTGACCAGTCAACCAATTAACTTGGAATGAAATATGTTTCAAAAGCCTCATTCTTGTATCAGTCTCCCTTCGACCTCTCCCACCCCAATTTTTGTCAGTGGTGTTTGTTTACGCAACTCAAGACTTGATTACTGCTCCTAAAAAAAATTGGGAGGGGTAAGCTGGGGCATTAGAGACTCCATAGTCTGAAAAGAGGCAGTTAAATGACCAGAGCATTTAACTGGAATATTTCCATTCTTCCTCTAGTACAAACAGACAAAAGACAAGATTTTTGTCAGGGAGCAGGACAGGGAAAAGGATCCATCTTCTTCACAAAGATCTACTAACCTGAGATCTCAATCTGATTAGAATTTCACTCATCAGATAGAATGAAATGTGCACAAAGTATTTTGTCATATAGGTAATTATCTACACTCACATGAACACTGATTGTGAAGGGAAACCTCAATGGAAGAAAAATGATATTAAGAGTCACAGGTTTACATTTTGTCTTAGATGTTACTTCTGTGGTCAGTTAAAATGGTCTGGAGGAGACCAGAAGGGCCATTGAGTCCAACTCCTCGCCATTCAGGAATACAACATCAAAGCATTCACGACAGGTGGCTGTCCAACCTCTGTTTAAAAACCTCTGAAGAAGGAGACTCCAACACACTCCAAGGCAGTGTATTCTCTTGTTGAACTGTTTTACCATCAGGCAGTTCTTCCTAACGTTTAGACAGAATCTCTTTTCCTGATATTTGAACCCATTGTTCTGTGTCCTAATCTCTGGAGCAGCAGAAAACAAGTTTGCTCCATTCTCCGTATAGTATTCCTTCAAATATTTAAACAGCTATCATGTGCCCTCTTTCCTTTCTCTTCTCCAGGCTAAACATACCCAGCTCCCTAAGCCACTCCTCATAGGGCAAGATTTCCAGGCCTTTTATCATTTTGGTTGCCCTCCTCTGGACTCATTCTAGCTTGTCAATATCCTTCTTGAATTATGGTGCCCAGAATTGGACACAGTATTCCAGGTGGGGTCTGACCAAAGCAGAACAGAGTGGTACTATTACTTCCCTTGACCTAGACACTATATTCCTATTGAAGCAGCCTAGAATTGCATTGATTTTCTTAGCTGCCACATCACATTACTGACTCATGTTCAGCTTGTGATCTACTAAGACTCTTGGATCCTTTTGGCCCGGCTCCCTAATCTGTTAAGCTAATTTTGAATACTGATCATGGGGTGATAGCTACCCTTCATAATTTGGTGTCATCTGCAAATTTGATAAGAATGTCCTCTATGCCCATTATCAAGTCATTGATAATGATGTTGAATAGTAAACAGAACCCTGTGGCACCCCGCTAGTCACTTCCCTCCAGGATGAACAGGAGACTTTTGAGTTCAGCTGGTCAACCAATTACAAATTCACTTAACAGTAGCATTGTCTAGCCTGCATTTTACTAGCTTATTTGCAAGAATATCCTGGAGGACCTTGTCAAAGACCTGAGTGAAGTCAATATATGCTATATCCACAGCATTCCCTTCCTCTACCAGGCTAGCAACTCTATCAGAAAAAGAGACAAGATTAGTTTGGAATGACTTGTTTTTGAGAAACCCATGTTGATTTTGAGTGATCTCAGCATTCGTTTCCAAGTGCTTATTGACTATGTGTCTAATGATCAGCTCTAGAATCTTCATGAAACTGCGGACCATGATGCAAGAAGCCAAACTGTTTCTGGTGACACCATCTGCAGAACCAGTTGTTCACCTCCACTGTTTTTCCCCTTCTTGGGCCATGTCCTTAAACTAGGAAAAGAGACAAAATGACAACCTGTGCATCAAGGTCCTTCAGCTTCCCACCCAGAGCCTCATAATCCCTTATGATCTCCTGAAGGCTATGCCTTGCATTGTCAATAGTTTCAACATGGTCCAAAAGGAAGGAGTAATGGTCAATGGGCTTTGCCAGTTTTGTCAGCCACTATGTTGCATTACAGATCTTTGCCACAGGGAGACAACATACCTCTCAAGGCATCCCATCAGGACTACAAACCACTGCTTCTGTCCCACTCACCAGGGAGTCCCCTCCCGCCACCACATGCCTCCTTTGTGGATTGGCAGGGGCCAGTGCTTGCACTGAATCTTCAGAGGTCCTCTGCACATTCTCTGAGGATTGTTGCTCTTTCTTCTCTTCCTCCTCCTCATTGATAAAAGAAAGAGCTTCAAATGGATTGTATAGCTCCAAACTAACAAAAAGATCTCAGGTCTTTCTACTTCTATGTGTCACCTTCCTCCAAATGTCAATCTCTTGTTTTTGATAACGGACCTCCTCCTCAGAGACATATCCTGTGTGTTCCTCTTCTAGTACAGTCTGCTCTGCTCCGGTCTGCTCCGCTCTGTCCAACAAAACCTCATGCTCCCTAATAAAGAGTGGGTACATGAGCCTCAAGTTGCTTGAGCTAGAAAAGAAGCAGGATGCTGATGTTTAACTTTAAAAAGGCTGTGAATGTGCCCCTACTGGGTGAGTCAAGTAGGTGCTGTGGAGTATCTAGTTCAAATTGACTCTTCATCTAGAGCAGTGGTTCTCAACCTGTGGGTCCCCAGATGTTCTTGGACTTCAGCTCCCAGAAGCCCCAGCCACTATGGTCAATGCTCAGGGCTTCTGGGAGCTGAAGTCCACACACATCTGGGGACCCACAGGTTGAGAACCACTGATCTAGAGGATGTAGATCAACATGTGTTAAATTCTTCAAATGTTCACGGAGCAATTAGTGAGATGGGAAATCTAGTCAAAACAGACCAAAGAGTTATAGGAAAAAGCACCTGTGAAGTTAACTAATAAATTCCTAGATGCCTATGGAAGCAGTGGTAGTTGGCGCTTCTGTGTCACTGAGGCAGAGAGTCTACCCCAGGTTTAAGCTGAATGTCAAAGTGGTTTGGGGAATATTCTTCCCACCCCCTTACACCCTGTAAAGAGAGAGATCAAAGGAGATAAATGGAAATTTTAAATCCAATACAGTCACATTCAACTTCAAAAGGGACATATCCTAAAAATACGGGATGTCATAAAACAAGGAAAGTCAAGAAGGTCAAGTCTCATAAACTATGGCCATTTCTGCACTACACAGTTATAGTGCATTTATTCCACTTTCAGCATCCTGTAGAATTCTGGGGTTTGTCGTTTACTGAGACCAAAGTGCTCTCTGGCTGAGAATTCTAAATGCCCCTCCCTAAACTGCAAAACCCAGGATTCCATAGGAGATTGAAAGTGGAATCATAGCACTATAACAGTGTAGTGCAGAAATGGCTTATGTCACAGACCAGAAAAAGTACCCTCATCCAAGAGGGTGTCAGCATGTATCATTCCAATACCACAGTAAATGGGCAGAGCCAATTAAAATATCTGAAGTAAGGGGCCCCCTCACCCCAGGAAATAGGACTTACCCAGTTGAGGAGAGGAAGAAAGGAACAGAAGCTTGTACAAAAGAGATGCAAGACAATAAGGAATGCAATACAGTAACTAAGGAGGATATTGCCAAAAATATTAAAACCAACAATAACATTATTAAAGAAAACCAAGAACAAGGAACCAACTGTGGAAATTGTTGGGCCATTCAACAACAAGGCTTAAATCCTGTTGGTTAGTCCCAACTAGAGTAGATCCATGGAATCAACTGCTGAATGGGGAGTCAACATATAGGTAAATCTCATGGATTCAATTGTTCTACTGCAGTTGGCTAGGCTAACATAACTAAATCTATTAGCAGAAAACAGGGTGATTGCAGAGAAGCTGAATTAATTATGTACGCCTTCATTTTAGAAGACGTGGGAGAGAGAGCTGTGCTGGAGGAGAATATAATGAACTGAGACAAACAGTGGTAATCAAAAAAATGCAGTTCTATACCTCTCTTTCCTTATATAAGTTACACAATAACTTCTAACACATAATCAAGCCAAACGGTTAGTAGATGAGGAAGAATAAATTAATGGTATTGCCCAGTTGTGGGCACAACAGTTCAAGAAGCATATTGACAAGCTGGAATGTGTTGAGAGGAGGCTGGCCAAGATGATGAAAACTCTAGAAACCAAGCCCTATGAGGAACAGCTTAAGGAGCTAGGTCTGTTTAACATGGATAAGAAAAGACTGAAATGTGATGTAATAGCAATATCTAAATACTTGAAGGGGTGGCATGTAGAAGATTGAGCAAGCCTGTTTTCTGCTGCTCCAGAAAAGTAGTTCCACTTGAACATGAGGAGGAACTTATTGGCAGTAAGAGCTGTTCAACAGCGAGATAGGCTGCCTTAGAGGGTGATGGACTCTCTTTGTACTCTCAAACTGCTTGAGCAGAATTGGATGACCACATTTGGGGAGTGCTTTAGCTTAGTTTTAGCTGACAGCAGGGAGTTGGACTAGATGGCCCTTGCAGTCCCTTCTAGCTCCATGATTCTATGGTATAGTATCAGTTCACAATGAAGGCAGTGTTAGCTGTTTGTTTGTTTTTTTATCTGAATGTTATTTCCACAAGGCTTCTTACAACAGTACGACCATGGTGGAGCAGAGTTTTTTGTTTTGGCATAAGTGAGGACATCAAGCCACATCTTATAAAATTTGTCCTTCATGTACAGATGTTGCATAGAGCATTTATCCACATCCTTGCTTTCCACTTTAAAGAAATCTGCTGTTCTATTTTTACACCCTTACTATTTTCAGTTTTGCCACAGTCTGACCAAAAGTGTGCAGCACTTTATGCAGCAAAACTCTGGTAAATAGAATGGTAGTGTCTGAACTGAAGGCTTTGCTATAATCTGACCTATTTGAACATCTTTTCCCCAAAGTTTTTTACAACTGTACGTCCTTACCAAATGAATAGGTGTAATCTGCCCTGGTACCATTTCCTTCTGTGTCCAACCATCATACCCATAACTTAAATACATCTGAGCTTAACTTGAATCATATACCATCATTTTATTAATATTCTTTCTTATTTTAGGAGAAATAGTTCACATTGGCAGCTTAGACCACAGAGATCCCCATGGTGTACCACTTATGTGGTGACCTAAATCGTTTCTCAATACCCATTTGAAACCTTCCTTTGACCCGAATGTAGCATAAATTAGTATGTTATAGATACATGAAGTAACTCTGATTGAAGATCATTGTGCTTGCTATATTAATTGTACAAACGGTATTAAAAGTCTCAACATTCATGCTCTTGTTTCCGAAGTATGGGAGAAGTACACAACTTAATGTAGGTGCAGCCATGTATACAGCACTGGGCTCAACTCTTCCCTTATTTGTGTACTTGTTTTAAGGGTCTGTCCTTTAATAAGAGGCAAATGTAGAAAGCCTTTAACCTGTCAATGTCCCTGCTTTCCCCTTCTATACATTGTTTGAATTTTATCCCATGAGATTATATAAGAAGGAGTATTAATAAAGATCGTTCTAGGTTTAGAATGCTAGTTGGGCCCAATTCAGCTTCCCCTCATGACCAGAATGATAAGCTCCTTATTACCTAGGTTCTAATGGTACCCCTGGATCACACCAAGATCTGCCTTACCATTTACAGTTTGAATGTTGTCTTAATTGGTAGCCATCACAATACACTGGTTTATTTGGAACCAATGCCCCTTTCACTTGTTCACTACCTATATCTTGCCAAGAAGACTCCATGACAGGGTTGCCTTAGGGTTGCCATAAACTGGAAACAACACAGCAACGTGATTTGTGATTTCAAGCGATAAAAGTCATGAACTGATCTTGCTGTTTCTGGAGCTAATTTTCTGAAAGATACACAGATCACACTTTGAACATTTATGTTAGTTTTTGATTTATGGGTATGTTTAACCAGTACTATTTCCCCAAACTAGTTGCCTCTCCCATTAGGTTTTGCTCAGGCCCAGGGAATGAAATCATCAGTGGGAAGTAAATGTGTAAGAATTTGACTACTGCTCACTGTATGGTGCTAGCCAAATGGGATAGCTGTAGGAAGAGGACAACTCTGAACTGCAGCTTCATTTCCCCAGCACCCAATTCCCTTCCCTCTATCAGCTTCTATTTCTTCTGTCAAGTATCTGATTTTACTGTTTCTGCTGTACTATGAGATCAGGTAAGAAGAGACCTTGGGAAGGAAGGATCAGAGAGAGGTCAGAATAAACAGAGATAATGGAGAGATAATGCCTGCAAGAGGAGAAGAAAGAAGGTAAGGGTATAGTGTGGGATGAGGTGCCCTTAGTCCACCTGCTTCTGCTCAGTTAAAGAAGAAAATGCTCCCGCTGCAAAGAATATCAGGTGATCTACTGAGCCCATCTAGACTACACTGGAGGGTGGACAGGTATTAAGAGAAAAGGTGCACCAGGCTTAAAGAATTCTGTGGTGTCAGTGGTATGTATGCCTAAACAGCAAATTTCATATGAGGAAAAAGGAGTCACATTTTATCCCTGAATTCACTTAACCTAGTGCTTATGTCAGCACATTATTCAACCTTAAAAGTAAGTTTTGGTGCCTTTGTATGCCAATAGACATCTTCCCCATTCTGCTGCAGATTGAAGCAAGATTTAAGAGAAAATTCTAAGCATAAAATCACTGCTAATGCATCCTAGCTCTAAGACAGTGGTTCTCAACCTGTGGGTCCCCAGATGTTCATGGACTCCAGCTCCCAGAAGCCCCTGAGCATTGGCCATAGTGGCTGGGGCTTCTGGGAGCTGAAGTCCACGAACATCTGGGGACCCACAGGTTGAGAACCACTGCTCTAAGAGAAGACAAGGAAACTAAAACAGAGAACAATGAAGCAAAACAATGAAAACACATTTTTGTTTTCAATAAGGAAAGAATACAAATCTAAATCCAGGTATAGTGGGGTTGAAATTGAAGCAAGTATCTTGTATCTAGTGGCACTCCAGCATTTGAAAGTACATCTTGAAAAAACTGAAATTATTAAATAATGAAACCTGTGGGTATGTAAGAGTCAAGTAAGTTATTGGAAAAAAGCAAAAGTTTCTAATTGCCACTTCAATAATGGAGAGAGAAGTGTTACTGCAGTCTAGGCCTACCCGGAGAAAGCACCCGATGTCACTCTGATATCAAACAATTCGGCTTTCCCCTGCCACCCCGCTCCACGTGTTTGCGAGGCCACCGGACAAGCATGCAAACAGGCACGGCCAATAATTGCTGGACATTTCATTCTCCACCCAGGGCAGGCCAGACACAGCCGGTTCGTCGCTTCAGGGACCTCTCCGGCAAACACCTCATTACATATGTGCGATACTAACAAAAGCTTCCTGCCCTGAGCAGGCTACTGGACAAAGGTTGTGCTGTCCAATGGTAAGCGCTGTGCATTTGCATACTGGCCACATTATTGTTAATTTGGCTCCGATTTCATCATGCAAAATGGTGACCTTTCCGAGATATTGTCTTGCACCCAAAACTCATTGTTTTCCCCGAGTAAGGCATAGCCTACAATCCCAATTCACCCTATAAAAAACCCTGATTCTGAGACCTACTTCGCATCGCTCCTGAGTTCCAGACCGTCTTGCTGCTGTGTTGCTTGGTGAGCTCCCCTCAGCTAATCAAGCTGAGTTTCTTCTCTGCACCCCCGGATTCTCTCCTGAGGTCCAGGACGACGAGACAGGTGTCGTATCACCCATTTTCCCTGAAAGTCTCTATCCTTAATTCAACCTCTAATTTCTTAGTTAGCTGTGTGACTGTGGTGTCTTTAATATTTGTTTGTATTCAATAAACATCATTTAATACTTTAAACCCGTCTGGCTACTTGACTGACCTGACCCCGTAGACGCTGGGTTGCAAGATCCCACTAAGTTACCCTGCCTCTCGCTAGCTTAAGTGAGTGCTCCAGCTAATTTCCCCCAAAATTGTGTTTTATTGTTTGGTTATTTAGGTGCCCCTCCCGGGACCCCCAGCAAACAGGGTAATGGAAGGAGTCATAAAATCTTTGGCAAAATTAAACACACAACAATAAAGAACCTAATTCTCGACTGGTCCTGGACCCAGCTTTGGATGTATGTTTAACACGTTTAACACATTGAAAGCATAAAAGCTGTGCTGTAGAGACAGCAACCTATTGTCATTTTGCCAGTAAGAGAATATAGAGAGGAAACTGTTTGTCTCTCCTGGTGCATGGAGACCAATGTGCAAAGAGCTAATCCCTTTGTCTCTGTATATGGGATTAGTAAAGTTGTGTTTGGGGACAACAAAGTGAACTTGCAGCTCTTCCTTGGACTGAATGTCCAAAGAACAAACTTGGACTTCCAGGATGTTTATAATTCCATAGCAAACAGATTAGCTAATAAATCAGAAGAGCTCCCTGCCCCAGCTGCTGCAGCCTTTCTGATTCTGAGAGCTGAGCTCATTTTGTTTGGACAAATATAGTACACTTTGTATTCTGATCTACCTTGATGGGGGATTCATCAGTCATATAAAAGAGAGAAGCATCCCCTCCAACAAAAAGGGAGGAAGGAAGACAGGAAGATAGGCCAAGTCACGCCATCCAAATTGATGGAAGTTTTGGGCTACAACTTCCAACATTCCTGACCATTTGCATGCTAGTTGGGACTAATGGGAATTGGTCCAAAACAGCTGGAGGCCACCAAGTTTAAGAAGGCTATTCTCAACAGCTGTATCAATGTCTTCCACAATTCTATAAAGGAATTCCAGAGCCTGGAAGGTAAATAGTTACAAATAAATTAATTACTTTACCCCATTAACAAAGGTACCTGCAATTAACAAATAGCTGCTTTACTGTATCTTTGTTAATGGAGTAAAAGAATTAATTTATTTGTAACCAGTTACCTTTCTTGCTGTAAGAGAGCCAACACGATGTAAAGGTCTGAGCACTGGATTAGAATTCTGGGAGACCAGGATTCAAATCCCTGCTCAGCAATGTGAACCCACTGGGAGACCTTGGGCAAGTCACGCTCTCTTAACCTCAGAGGAAGGCAATGGCAAACCCCTTCTGAACAAATCTTGACAACAAAACCACGTCACAGTTTGCTCTAAGGTTGCTCTAAGTCAGAGATGACTGGAAGGTCCACAAGGACAACAAACCAATTGTAACATGATACCACTGTTTTTGGAAGTAATGGTAATATTTACTAATGTAATGATAACTATTTAGTTGAGGCTATGGCCCATACTTAACTAAATGTTAGAGGAGGAGTATCACATGGTTCCAGTGCTGCCTTGTGCTGTCCACTCTTATGTTCTGCTGTGGATGTTGATCTAACAATAAAGGGGCTGGGGGCACAGTGTGTCACGCACCATTCAGGAGCAGCTGGTGAAATTCAGATTTAAAAAAAAACAACCCAAAGCTTAAAAAAGTAATTGCAATGTACTCTGAAAATCAAGAAAGCAAAACTACTTTTGGAAAGTATAATTATAACACTAACTAATTATTTGTGTTCTCAGAACCAGAACTACGGTTACTTTTAGAAGTAACAAGAGGTGATACTCTGCTTCTTATCTCCTATCCATGGGCATTTCTGCACTAGACTGTTATAGCACGATGATGGAAATGGAAGGCATCTGAACAAACCGGAATGGTTGACTAAAGAGCTCTCAGCTGAGCTAAGTATTAAGAAAAACATGTACAGGAAATGGAAGAAGGGGGAAATCACCAAAGAAGATTATAAGCAAGTAGCCAGGAGATGTAGGGAGAAGGTCAGAAAGGCTAAAGCACAGAACGAACTTAGGCTGGCCAGAGACATTAAAAACAATAAAAAGGGCTTTTTTAAATACGTCCGCAGCAAAAGGAAAAAGAAGGAGACAATAGGGTCACTGCGCAAGGAAGATGGTGAATTAATAACAGGAGGAAGAAAAAAGGCAGAACTCCTCAACACCTTCTTTGCCTCAGTTTTTCCCCAAAAAGGATAAAAACACTCAACCTGGCGGTTGGGGAGCAGGTGAGGAAGTGGGGGAAATGCAGCACAGAATAGATAGAGAGGTAGTACAGGAATACCTGGCCACACTGGATGAATTCAAGTCTCCAGGGCCAGATGAATTGCATCCTAGGATTTTAAAAGAACTAGCAGAGGTCATTGCGGAACCTCTTGCTATAATCTTTGAAAACTCTTGGCGGACCGGAGAAGTTCCAGCAGACTGGAGGAGGGCAAATGTTGTGCCCATCTTCAAGAAGGGAAAAAAAGAGGACCCAAATAATTATCGCCCAGTCAGCCTGACATCAGTACCTGGAAAGATCCTGGAGCAGATCATCAAACAGTCAGTTTCTAATTACTTAGAAAACAATGCCGTAATTACCAAAAGTCAACATGGATTTCTCAAAAATAGGTCATGCCAGACTAATCTTATCTCTTTTTATGATAGAGTTACTTGCTTGATAGATGAAGGGAATGCTGTGGACATAGTATATCTTGATTTCAGTAAGGCCTTTGACAAAGTTCCCTATGACATTCTTGCAAAGAAGCTAGTAAGATGTGGGCTGGACAGGGCTACTGTCAGGTGGATTTGTAACTGGTTGACTGACCATACCCAAAGGGTGGTCTCCAATGGCAGATTCTCATCCTGGAGAGAAGTGACTAGCGGGGTGCCACAGGGTTCTGTCCTGGGCCCGGTGCTGTTCAATATCTTCATTAATGACTTGGATGAAGGAATAGAGGGCACGCTGATCAAATTTGCAGATGACACCAAATTGGGAGGGGTTGCTAATACGCCTGATGACAGGATCAAAATTCAAAAGGACCTGGACAGATTGGAGAGCTGGGCCAAGGTTAACAAAATGAATTTCAACAGAGAGAAATGTAAGGTCCTACACTTAGGCAGAAAAAATGGTATGCAGAAATATAGGATGGGGGACACGTGGCTGGCTAACAGTACGTGTGAAAGGGATCTAGGAGTCTTCATAGACCACAAGCTGAACATGAGTCAGCAGTGTGATGCGGCAGCCAAGAAGGTCAACGCAATTCTTGGTTGCATCAATAGGAGTATGGTGTCTAGATCGAGGGAGGTATTGGTACCACTTTATTCTGCATTGGTTAGACCTCATCTGGAATACTGCGTCCAGTTCTGGGCACCCCAATTCAAGAAGGATATGGATAAGCTGGAGCAGGTCCAGAGGAGGGCAACCAAAATGGTGAGGGGCCTGGAAGCCATGCCCTATGAGGACAGACTTAGAGAGCTGGGTATGTTTAGTCTGCAGAAGAGAAGGTTGAGAGGGGACATGATAGCCATGTTTAAATATTTGAAGGGATGTCATGTCGAGGAGGGAGTGTGCTTGTTTTCTCCTGCTCTTGAGACCAGGACAAGGAGCAATGGATGCAAGCTGCAGGAGGGGAGATTCCGCCTGAACCTCAGGAGGAATTTCCTGACAGTCAGGGCTGTCCGACAGTGGAATGTGCTGCCACAGAGTGTGGTGGAGTCTCCTTCTTTGGAGGTTTTTAAGCGGAGGCTGGATGGCCATTTGTCGGGAGTGCTTTGAGGGCTTTCCTGCATGGCAGGGGGTTGGACTGGATGGCCCTTGTGGTCTCTTCCAACTCTACATTTCTATGATTCTATGATTCTATGATTCCACTTTCAACATCCTATGGAATCCTGGGGTTTGCAGTTTAGGGAGAGATCGGCCAGCTGGCCCCTCCCTAAACTGCAAACCCCAGGATTCCATAAGATGTTGAAAGTGGAATCATCATGCTATAACAGTCTAGTGTGGAAATGGCCTGGGGGGGCAACTGCAATCACCACAGAGAAGCGTTAAAGATGCAAAGTTCTTTAGAGGAATGCAGGCCTAACAGCAAACAAGAAAGCCAGACAACGACCATTGTCTCTGGTGGGATAGGGTGTCTTTGTGGGAGGGAGAACACACTACTTCCAGTTACAAGTAGCAGCTGTCGACTCAGCATGAAAAGGCAACAGAAGGAAGCAAAAGAATGTCAACAATAAAACCCTTCTAAGATATTTTTAAAACATTCAAATGAAGGCTTTCAAAATATCAAATTCCATGAAGCAAGAGAGAGGCAGACTGAATTGTATAGAATGCTTTATTGGCTACAATAAGTATCTAATTCTGAAGTATGCCTCACAAATATTACAGTCTTTTCAGTAGAACAGTAGACTAAAAAAAAACCCCTACTCATCACCTTCAAGCTGCTATCAAAAGTTATATCAGAGTTCAAAGGGTTGGAAGCATCCAAGATGGCTGTTTTTAAACAACATTAAACAAAATTATCAGCTGAAGACAACACAAGTACAAATAAAGACCGGTAATCCAAGACCAGAGCTAAAAAAGTTACTTTTCATACTTTCTAATAATTTCCACTAACTGATAACTAACAACACACCCACTCCTTCCATAGTTAACCTGCTGTTTTCAAAGAAAGCTGTATCTGGCTGTTTCAGTATAAATATTCTCTTTTCTATTTACCTTACTGTATTTTTAAAATTAGATATACTCTTCAATTACATACTCTGGATAATTTAAAGATACTTTTTAGATGCTTTCAGAAATGAAATGGCTACAGACCTGTGGTAGAAAATGAAGGAGAGAACTGCAAGAGTCCTGCTCAGCTGCCAGAGCACTGGTCAGGTCTTGCACGCAAGGCTTCCTCAACTGAATCAATCGACCTGTAGTCTGGCCTCCCTCTTTTCCTACTACCTTCCTTTGCCAAGCATTATAGTCTTTTCCAGTAAGTCACATTGTTTCATGATATGTCCAAAGTACGACAGTTTCACTTTAATCTGCTTCTAATGAGAGTTCAGGCCTAATTTGCCCTACGGACCATTCATTAATCTTTTTAGCAGTTCCTAGTATCTCCTCCAGCGCCACATTTCAGATGAGTTGATTTGCTTCCTGTCACCTATTTTCACTTCACAGTTTTCACATTTCTGTAGTATCCATGTAGAAAAGTTCTTATGTTGTTGCTTACACATTTCAGCTTTATTACCAGGAGCCCAAAAACAAGATACAGGGCAGCTAATGGGTCCATCTGCCTCTGAAATTCTCTCTGCCTCTGAATTCACTTGAGCAGCACTAATCTGACATCTACTTTACAAGACCTTTAGTTGGTAAATCAAAAGCTGAATTGAGCATCAGCCTATGAGATTTTGGATACCACTGGTTATACATAACTTACATGCAATTAATTTCCATTTGTATTAACTAAAGCATAACAAGGAATCATCCATAACATAGTATTTCCAGTGTCTCTGTATGACTCTAAAAGCCAAACAGTAAAGAAAGTTGACAGGAAGAAAACTCACTTCAAATGTGATGCTGGAGGAGAGTTCCACACAGACTACCAAACACCTTCCAAACAACGAATCATTGGGTCCTGGAGCTTATCAATCCTGAGCATTCATTAGAAGCCAAAATGACTAAATTAAGACTACTATGCTTTGGAGGTATCGTGAGATGATATTACTCATTGGAGAAGGTAATAATGCTTGGTAAATTGAATGCCAATAGGAAAAGTGGAAGACTATGTTACAGGTGAGTTGCAGGAAGCTGTCGCCCTGTGTTTGAAAGATGTGACCAGGACTGTTGATGACTGAGGCTCATAGAGGTGTCTCATTCACAGGGTCACCATAAATTGAAGCCAATCTAACAGCAAAACAAAAACAACAATGTAGTGTTTCAGTCAATAATCTGCTGCTGCATTTTCACTACCTACAGTATATAGGTCATGTTTAAGAGCACCTAGAATTCATTGCAGTAATTTAAATGGAAAATTATCAATGCATGGAACACAGTGGCAAGGCTATCCTTGTTTAGGAATGACTATAGCTGGTGGACTAGATGAAGCTGGCCCCAGGACTCTAAGCTAGGGACAGAGATTAATCTAGGAGTACTCCCAAGCTACGCACCTGCTTCCTCAGGGGAGTGCAACCTCATTCAGGGAAGGTTACTTACTCAGTTCTCAGAACACTCAACCCCAACAGCTTCCATCTTCTCATGATTAAATTTCAGATTATTAGCTCTCATCCAGTCCATTACAGCATCTAGGCACCAGTCCAGCACCTGCATGGCCTCAGCTGATCATAGAGACAAGGAGAAGCAGAGGGTAGTATCATCAGCATACTGGTGGTGCCTCACCCACCCCTTCTTTCATGGAAATTAAAAATTGTGAGGGAATAAGAATCCTGTAGAATCCACATCTTAATAGTTATGGGGATGACCAGGCATCCTCCAATGCCACTCCCGACTTCAGGGCTGGTCCCGGCTTTGCCAGAGGGCTCTGATGTCCGGGTGAGGGTGGGGAGTCTCTAGATGTGCCCCATTATCTGCCTCATTCCAAGGGGAGCCATGAGAGTTGCACATGACATTTGAGAGTTTCACAGGGGAAAGAAAGCGATGGTGCAGACTGAACCATTGGCTGTCCCTCACAACAAAAAATTTCTGGAACAGTAAGAAAGCAACCTTAAAAAATGATAGGCAAGAACAAGGCTACTTTCCTGTAGACTGCTCCCCCTTCTGGACGTTCTTGCAAAGCTTTTAGTTCCTGCTTATGAGAAGGAGAGCGAGAGCAACCTGAGGATGTTCTGCTGCTGATGTCAGAAAGGGAACTCTCATTTCAAGTACAGTTTTCCAGTTATGTTTTACTTTTACTTTTTAAAAAGCTGAGTCCTTTTAAATTATACCTATTGCAATATTATGGTTTTGTTCTGTCCAGAATATGCCCCAGTGCTTCTGGCAGTGTTGTGAATTGCCATTTAAGTCACTTTCAACTTAAAATGATCCTATGAATGAGAAAACTTGAAAGCACTCTGTTATTATCAGTCCTGCTCAGATCTTGCAAACTCAGGGCCGGGGCTTTCTTGATTAGCTTATCGGTCTGTAATATGGTCTTCCTCTTTTCTTACCACCTTCCACTATACCAAGCATTATTATCTTTTCTAGTCAGTTATGTTGTCTCATGATATGTCCAAAGTACAACAGCCTCAGTTTAGTTATTTTGACTTCTAAGTAGATTTGAGCACTATTCCCTCTCATGTCCATTTATCTGCCTGCACAGTGGACCTTGGCAGTAGGAATGGAACCGCCATAACACAGTGGCCAAAATTCACCTTCATGCTGACAGAGAGCAAAGTTCAATGAGTGTAGTTGAAAGCTTAGAATGTTAGATTTGAAAATTAATCCAATGATGCTAAGCAACTGTTAAATTAATCCATTTCCATCAGTGCTAATTAATGGGTTAATTTAATAGGTTTTGTTATCATTAATAAACTCTCAGTTCAAAATGTTATCTTCAGGGCAGACCAGAGAAGGCAGGGAAGCTGTCACCATTCTAGGGGCACATTTCAATATTGGTAGTTTCAAAAGTGTCCCCTTTCTGCTTTTGAAGTTGCCTTTCCCAAACCTGGAATTTCCCACCCAAATAGACTGCAAAGCTTATTATACAATCATTGTCGAGGATGGTGATACTTCAGCACATCTGGATGATTGGGAAAGATCTCATTTTACAACCTGTTCAATTATCTTTCCTAGCTGATCTGAATTTCTCTTCTTTTTCTTTACCCAATCCCAGTCTCACAAATGCATGTGCTGTTCATTTCCTTTTCAAACACCTTAACAAGAGGTGAGCCTGAAGCCAGGGTGGAAACAATGTGGTCCTCAAGAGGTTATTGAGCTGCACCTTCCATCATTCCTTGCATTGGCTATACTGGCTGCTGGGCATTGTAGTCCAAATGCTCCTGGAGGGCTAAATGAAGATCACAATCAGATCTTCCCAAGTCTTCCTGGGTTTGGCATTTGGATGCGTCTCATTTTAATAATGAAATATTTGAAGGACAAACAGCTTCTGAATTCCAAGTTATTGTGCTAATAACAAGGTTCTACCTTCTTGTGTGCTATGAGAAGAGATGAATGAGATGCACGTAAAACCTGTATGAGAAGTGAATTTTAGTATATGTTTCACATATGAAAAAATTTAGAATTCAAAAGCAGGAAGAACTGGAAAATACAGTAAAAACTTCACTAAGTCTATCCTTCCACAGATCTTTATCATAAATTGCACCACACCAGGTATGTCTTAAGCACTCTAGTCTATTATTATCTGAAGCAGAATTTGCATTAGCATGTTCATCTCAACAGTACTGGAGAGTGGGGTGGAAACCAGGCTGCATGTTAGGACACAGATTAAAGCAGCAACAAAACTGTAATTTTATACCAGTGATCAAAGTTTCACAGAACAACCTTTGTACTGCACTGAAATATATCGATCTGGAATTTCAGAATTTTTATTCAGCTTTGTAGGCAAAAGGTAAGGGTCTGGATTTAAAGGCTTTTCCCCCTGGCTTAACCCTGCTACAGTTGGATGTGAGCCGTAAAGAATCTCCGGTGGCTGCCTTGTGACTGGGAGCAATTAAAAGAATTATTGAAGAAATGGAAAAGCTTCAAGGCTAGATGACTTTGCTACTGAATGGTATAAAACATATTCAGAAATATTGGGTCCCAAACCCTTTTTGTTTGTATGAAAAGACTTTTGAATCAGGCTTTTTTCCAGCTTCTTTTTATGGAGCATTTATTTTTGTTATTCCCAAACCAGGCATAGCTCATACTATGTATGCGAACTGTAGACCAAACTATTTATTAAACTCTGATGTCCAAATGTTAGTAGTAGTATTGCCTAATAAAATTCAGAGTTATGACATACTTAATCCATTGGACCTATGTAGATTTTGTTCACTATATCCAGCTGATAGTTTTAAGCTGGTAGTATAAAATTAGTTACAGATCTGATAGTTTTAAATACTAGACAACCTGACATTTCTGCCATTATTTCACTTAATGTTGACAGAATATTTTACAAATTTAACTGACCTTTTTGTGACCTTAAAGGAATTTGGTTTTCTATCAGTAATATTGAAATAGGTTCTGATTTTTACCTTTCATCTACTTCAAGAGTGATTACAAATGGGATACTTTCTTAATATATTTTCATTTAGAGAGGGATGCATAACAATTTTGTCTTCTCTCCTCTCTGATATTTGACCTATATTTGGACCCCACTGGCTTATGCAGTTAGACAAAATCCAGCAATTTTGGGGTTTATACAGAAAAATATGAATATAAGGCAATTTTGTTTTCTGATGATGAATGATTTACCTAAGCTATTGTATGTTCTCTGAGGTATCTCATTGTATATCCCTCAGGTTTACTTTCAGAAAATCAATATTTTTAAAGAAAATTTATATGAGAGCTTCTTTCACACCGGTTTTACTTCAAAAGTATGCAACTGTTCTTTTCAGAAAGTGGGTCTAGTATTTATATCATAAGGATTCCTTGTACAAATAACTGACAAACTTCAGATACTCCTCCTCAGGCAGTCTTGGAATCAATCTGTCCCGAACCTCTCCTTGAATGGACTGTCTTTGGTTTTGTTTCTTTAAAGAAAGGGATGGCTCCCACTTTGATTTCTGCTGCCAGGGTGGTTTTGTATATAGTTGTCAATTACAATCTGATCTATATGTCATGTTTGGGGTATAATGGACAGCATTTTGCCTTTTAAGAAAGAAACTGACTCTTTTAGCTATGTGTTGACCATGTGGTTTATGGTAGTATATGATGTGGGCATGTTCAGTGGTTATTCTTTTTGGTTGGATTTATTTCAACATATTAATATTGTGTTAGAAAAATCTTTGACATTTGTAGATATGCATGTTATTTTAAATTGTATTCCTGTGATGTAGAATTTAACTGAGAATCAGTATTGTTGGATCTTGTCTGCTTTTATTGTTACAACAATTTATACAGGTATACCGCAGTTGACAAAGTACATGTGTTCCTTGATTTTACTCTTTTACAGAAACTTTGGTCCAAGGGGCAGAAATAACACGGAAAGAATAAGGGGTAGGTTCCTACACAAAAAAGAAGAGCAGTCCAATATGTTTCAGGAAACTTTTTTATTCAAAACTATATGCACATGTAAAATGAAACAACCACTTCAGGTAAACCTTGCATAAGTAAACAAAACCATTTTGAATCTTCTAGAGACCACTTGGAAGCTTTTTCCAAAATGCATCCCAGGATGATATTTTTTTTCTCTCAACAGCTCCATTTTTCTTATGATTTCCATTTTGATAGTGAAATGTATGGGTCTATGCTTTTTCAACATGCCTGGATAGTTGGTGAGGCAGGCTGATGAGCTTTCCCCTTTTCTTTCCACTTTATTCTTCATGCATGCTCAGTTAGTGATTCTGAAGCTAGCTATTTACCTTGTTTGTTGTACTTAAGCACACACGCAACTATAGCAGGATGACCTAGAGCAGAATCTATGATTTCTCCAGTGAAGGTTCATTGCATTGTTTACTGCAGACACAGTGCTGCAACCCAACGCTCCTTCACCACCACTGTTCCAAAACCAATGCTGTCCGGGGGGTGGGGGACCGCTTCCAGCTAAACAGAAGACAAGAAAATGTAAGGTTGGGCTGGGTTCCCATAAAAAGACTTTGTAAAAAGGAAGCTTCTTTGTCAGAAGCTTTCAGTCGTATCACACTATGCTGTTATAGCACTATGTCCCACTTTAATTGCCACGGCAACATCCAGTGGAATCCTGGGATTTGTGGTTTAGTGGGGGCCAAGAGCTTTGTGGCTGAGACTTTTAAATGCCCCTCCTCCAACTGCCAGTCCCATTTAAAGTGGGATATGGTCTATGACACTGTAGTGTGATAAGGCTGTCTGTTAACAGAGGTATGTCTACATTCCAAAGCTGAGAAAAATAAATTTTCGCCATCTATCATTCAGTGGTGAGAAGAAGTTATGGCTTTAACTGTGCATGAATGTCAATTTCAAGAAAATGTATTTTTGAAAATATGGTCAGTGTTTATCAATATAGATATTTTAAAAAAAATTCTAGAAATTGATGTCTGTCAACGTATAGAGAGCCAGCATGATGTAATGCTTTGAACATTGGACCCTGGAGATCAGGGTTTGATTCCCCACTTGGCCATGGAAACTCACTGGGTGACCTTGGGTGCATCAAACACTCTCAACTCCATGATAGGTCCCCTTTAGAGTCAACTTAAGTCAAAAACTACTTGAAGGCACAAAACAACAACAACAACAACAACATTGTATATGTCTAAACCTTCTCTATGTTCTATGTACTTCTCATTCCCTGCTTTCTGTTTTTTTTCTTTACAGTCATGTGCGTGTGTAATTAAAGGAGAACATTTCTCCCAGGGATGGGAGGTGTGAATTTAATTAGCTGTAACTTTTGGTTCCAAACTCCAGCTTTAGAAAACACTTCAAAAGGTGTGATCCCCACTAGATTGCCCATTTTTAAAATTATTAACTTCATTGTTTATCCAATGGTTCAAAAAGCATAATAGGTGTACAAATATGCTAGGCCATTGTTCTTTAACTTTTGCCCTGGCAAAAGTTGAGCTTTACAGTAACTTATGAATATTATCACAACCATAGCACAGAGTTCTTGGGGGTAAATGCATGCAACCCCCAAAGCCCACTGGAGCCTGCTGTTTAAACTGCTGGAAAATTTCTAAAAATGTGCTAGTTTTAGTCGATCCCTCCAACCCTCCAAAACTCCTCCACTCAAGGCTGATATTTTGGCTGAAATGAAAATAAATAAGATCAGATCACTGCCAGGTCTTCTGGTATGTATTCATACGCTCTGCCAGGGGGAGCAGGAGCTGGCTCATTGCTCCATGCCTGATCTACAGAGTACAGACCACATCATTAAAGGGAGCACAGTGGTCTAGTGTTCTGGATAACTCACTAGATTGCCCAATCAATGCAGATGTTAACATTGTGCCATAATGACGCAGCGTGTTTTAAAATGATAGAATGTGTTAGACAGGCTGGCTCTTCCTTTGGCAGATTCAATAAGACAAAAAGGCCTGTGGAGAAGACAGATTAGAAATGGAGGAAATGCAGCGCATGGCTCTTTTAGTAAGCAGGCAGGCTACTCTGCGGAATGTATCACTGCCATCTATAATAGTGAAAATAGAGTAAGTTTGGAATCCTAACAAGTGAATGGCTGGGAAGCAACTGAAGGAAAACGAAAGGAAGAAAAAGAGTCCCGTTATGAAATGGAATGGAAGGGGTGATTTGTTTGCTTAGCTGTCATGGACCTTGCAGAATAAAAATGCCCTTTAGGTCTGAAAGCCTGCTGTACCTTCTTCCATTGGCCTGTCCTTCTTTCTGGGCAGTGGGGTCCATTATGAGTGTCTTCAGTCCTCCCCTTCTGGTTTCTCTTGTATATTATTCTACAATATACAGTTCTATAATGAAGACTTCTACTGTATATGGAGTGAGAAAATGCCAGATGTCCAAGATGGATTCAGGAAAGGAAGAGGCACTAGAGATCATGTGGCAAACATGTGTTGGATGATGAACTGCACCAATGAATATCAAAAGAAAATAAGCCTGTGCTTTATAGATTATAGCAAAGCCTTTGATTGTATAGATCATGAGAAACTATGGATTGCTTTTAAAAGAGTGGATGTGCCACAACATTTGATTGTCCTGATGCATAATCTTTATGCTGGGCAAGAGCTTACTGTTAGAAGAATATGGAGAAACAGAATGGTTTCCAATTGGCAAGGTGGTCAGGCCAGGCTGCATTTTATCACCCTATCCATTTAACTTGTATGCTGAACATATAATACATAAAGCAAGATTAGACTCAAAGAAAGGAAGCATGAAAACTGGAGAAAGGAACATCAATTTAAGATAACACAATACTCCTAGCAGAAATTAGCAAGGATTTGGAACAATTATTGAAGAAAGTCAAGGCAGAAAGTGCAAAGGCAGGTTTGCAGCTCAACATTAAGAATACACAAATAATGACCACAGATGATTTACATAACCTTAAAGCAGACAAAAAAGACATTGAAATAGTTCAAGATTTTCCATACCCTGGTTCAGTCATTAATGAGAACGGAGACTGCAGCTAAAACAAAACAAAAATCAGAAGACTAGGACTTGGAAGGGCAGCTATGAAGAAACTAGACAAGATCCTGAAATGTAAAGGTATATTATTAAATGCCCAAGTTAGGATTGTCCATGCCATCATATTTCCAAATTCTATATATATGGTTGTGACTGCTGGGCAGTGAAGAAAGTTGGTAGAAAGCAAATTAACTCATTTGAAATGTGGTGCTTGAGAAGAGTTCTATAAATACCATGAACTGCTTTTAGACAAATGAATGAGCCCTGGAGCAAATCAAACCTGAATTCTCCTTGGAAGCCAAGATGACTAAACTGAGGTTGTTGTACTTTGGCCATATCGTGAGAAGACATAACTCAGTAGAAGAGACAGTAATGCTTGGTAAGGTAGAAGGCAGTAGGAAAAGAGGAAGACCACATTGCAGATGGATAGACCCAATCAAGGAAGAGACATCCTTGAATCTCCAAGAGCTGAGCAGGGCATCTGAGGATAGGGTGACCTGGAGGCCTCTCACCCATAGGGTCACCATAAGTCAAAGTTGACTTGACAAAAGTTAACAACAACAACAATCTAAGGGGAGTGGGGACAGGCTCATCCCTCTCTGATTTTCATCCCCATGAACACTTGAATAAAGTACCAACTTTGAGCAATTTGTTGCTCAGAAGTCCCCTGCTATGATCAGGGCTTGTCATTTGTTTCTTCTGTTCTTATTCTTTTGTGGAACTTAATGGAAACTTTGTGCCCTATAACATCTCTCAGCTGCCAAGATTAAATGAGGGTACCTTGTGTTCTTGGAAGCCAGCTACACTATAGCCTCACTGCAATGCTGAATGCTCACCATCCCTCTTTGGCAAACTGCATCACATTTATTAAGTGAAACTGCCTTAATTCAGCAACCGTTACAGGGGGAAAAAATTACTGTGTGAGAGAAGTGCGCATACAGGAAAGAGCAAGAGTGCCTTAAGTAAAATTAGATGTAACACAAGTGCGCATCTGACCACTCCCTTTGAAAAGCTATCCCTTCTTGTGGTTGGAGAGGACCTCTTCATATGAAGCTTTGTAAAGGACACACACATGATAGGAAAGAACTTGATCTCTTCCCCAGGGCTAATTCCCCTCTCAAGAAAGGCATCTGAAAAGTTGTTGGAGCAGGAGGGGAAGCGATCGTTGCAAGCAGGACAGACAGCTGTTTCACAGTCAGCTCTTCAAATGGATAAGAGCCTGGCACAAGGCATACATTCCTTGCATGCCATTGCAGTAATACTTCGCTGCCACAGGCAATCTTCCCTAGATGTCATATAGACCATCTCCTAGTATGTGATACCCTGTGGGGGAGCACATTAAAAGAATCAGTTTCATGCTGAAAGAAAAAAGGGCTTAAAAGTCACCAGCGACTTCAAGCTGTCACAGTCTGCACACTTTCCAGAAGTACAGCCATTGTATTTCTGAGCTTGGGTATCACACTGGGTCTAGGGAAAGAAATTAGCAGTGGCACAGTTCCTCCAGTAGCTATCAAGTGAAGTGAGGGGTGATCTTTTGCATTGCTTTTGAACAATGTGTTACAGCAGTTCCTAGCCCAAGCTTGTGGGATATTAGATATCATTTGATATCAATAATTTGGCCTTCTTTACCTATTCCTTCCCACGTGCTTGCGAGGCCCCCGGACAAGCACACATACAGGCACAGTCGCAAATCGCTGTAATATTCCCAAACAAATACAGGCAGGCCAGAAATAGCCAGACTGCTGCTTCAGGAGACCTCAAGGCAAGTACCACATTATGTGTGCACGCTACTTACAAAGAATTCCCTGCCCTGAGCAGGCAGCTTGACGAGCCGAATACTCAACTGTCAAGCACTCTGCGTTTGCATACTGGCTACTCTATTGACAATTCGGTCTTAACTCAATCATGTAATATGCTGGCCTTTTGGAGGCTTTGTCTCCAGCCCAAAACTCATTGTTATCCCCGAGAACGGACTATCCTGCAGCCGCATTTTCCCCTATAAGAACCCCTGACTTTGAGCGCTTCATCGGATCGCTCTTGGCTTCCATCCCGCCTTGCTGCCGCTTCATTCAGCGAGCCTTCCCCTCAGCTCCTCGGGCTGAGATCTCTACTTCTACAGACTCTTTTCTTCAGACTTTCCGGGCTTCAGGACAGGTGCAGTATTTCCCATATCAAACATCCTCTTAAAAACCCTCTATGTACCACTCCTACCTTTATTTCTATAGTTCTCTGTGTGAGTGTGCTGCTGAATGCACGTGTTTGACTGTATATCAATAAAAACAATTATTATTATTACTTCTGTTTGCTCCTTGACTCGGCCTGACCTTGTAGACGCTGGGTAAAAGATCTTGCTACATTGCCCTTCCTCTCGTATTGCTACTTGTGCTCTTTTGACTAATTCCCAACTTTGTAATTTGGAGCGCATTTAGGTGTCCCTCACGGGACCCCCAGAAATCAAGGTGACAAATGTGCTTGTCAAAGTGCCACACCAATGACAGGCTATTCAGTTGTATCAGGATAGGTGTTATGCTGAAGTTCTGCTCTTTAGTTGATGATCATGGTTGTTGTCTTACCTTCAGTTTTTTGTGTGATGGCAGATTGCTTTCAGATACTTCATGGGACAGTTTTGTTCACTGCTTTGTAAACAGTGGCTGAAAAATTATTTAGAAATCTTGTAAGTGTAATAATAGAGATGCTGGAGAGAAAAATCTCAATGTTGTCATTTTCAGTGGCATAACCAGCCTTGGTCTCTGTGTTATCAATTACTCTCAAATACTAAAGATGGTCTTTCTGGCTGTGTGTTACTGTGTCTATGAAATGCCCAATCCTAGAGAAATTCAGACAGCATCAATATGGATTCCTCTCAGGTGCCAATGTTACCCCAAAACGTGAGTGACTCAGAAGTCCACCTGTGATGCCAGTGCCTCCATGAAACAGTGGGGAATATTAGCTTAAGAGGAGGCCTGAGGGCAGGGGGTGGGTAACCTATCCGGATCTTTTATACTTCTGTATACCAGTACTAATCCAGGAACATCAGCCAGAGATTCAGAGAATATTTGTTCTATCGGAGGAATTAACAATCACATGCAAACAAGATCCAAGCAGTCTCGCAATCACACAAGACTAACTGAAGGAAAAGGGAGGAAAGATTGGATAATGAGGAGTTTGGGTGAAGTGGGTGATATTTACCTATACGGAGAAAAGAGAAGAGGCAGTGTGGCTCTGATTAGGGTCCAAAGATAGTACAAGAACAGGATTAGAGCAGCAGAGTGACAGCCTATGCCCAGAGTATTATGAGGTATCTGGGTCAGAGCCAGGATTTAAATACCCTGTTTCTGCCCTGAAGAGGAAGGTGTTAATGACTCTCTGGCAGAATAAACAATGGGGTCTGGAATGAGCTAATGGCCTTAGCATTAGGTGACAAAGGACTGATGGGAATCATGATAGCTCCTTAATGGCAGTACAGGTGAGGAGACAAAAGGGGAGTTTCAGTGAGCAGAGGAAGAGGATCAGAGACAATCAGTTGCTCTATGGAGGCAAATTCAGGTGCTATTGTTTCTAAAGATCGAGTTGTTGAAGGACATCTGCAAATCCATTATCGCTGGAACTTCCCTGACTATGACCTGGCCACGCCCTGAGTCCCATACGACCTACTTTTGGATCACATGTGTTCAGCCAGTCCTCTCTTGTCAGCATAGTGTTGTGGCCATAGCAGTGTATATTATATTTCATGCCAAGTAAATGATATTTGCCAATTAAACTATCTCATGGAGTGCAGGTATATGGCCCAGTAATACCAGATCGAACTCTTTTAATCTTGGTGTGAAGAGGCAGCAGGAGAGAATGGGATGCACCATCAGACACAGGCGGAGGAAGCAAACAAGGGGAACAGGAATTCTGCTTCAGACAGGAGCAGCCACTCCATCACACTGGCTCTAACACTGGTGTACTCATCTATGTTTTATGGAGGCACTGGGGGCAATAGTAGGAACCCCTGCCTATTACAGTGGTAGAGAATGTGGTTATGACACCTGGGGGTGGGGCTCTGCCTCCTGGAAGCCTTATTCCAGTGCTTCGCAGAGCAGCAGCAACATCGCCTTCCACTGCTGTCAACTGTGAAAGCTCAAATGCTGGATGAGATGTTTGGGGCAGAGCAACAGTCTCAGGCTCAGCTCTGTGGCTACTTGGCATGAATGCTGAAACCCTTACAAGTCATAATGGTGAAAAGTCCCCAGGAAGGAATGGAGGGTTCATCTCCATGTAGCTGTCTAAAATGGCCCCAGTAAATGACTCAGAGGCATTCTTTAACTTCTGTGAATGAGAGGCAGGGGCAACTGGATGGCCCAAAAGCCAGTGGGTACTAGTGTTTACACCTCGTTTTTCAGGGCTGGCTAACATCAGAAGAGGCTGCTGATTATGATAAAGTAATGGACTCCATTTTCAGGACCCTTAGCACAGATGTCGGCTGAATGATCTACTATGGAAGCCAGGCATGAGCCCTAGGACTCTTGGGCCAAAAGGTACAAGCCAGCAGTTTGTGTTGGCTAAAGCCGGTTCTTGGCTTAGCCATGCAAGTCATGGAGCTAGTCCTCATAGAACAGGTTGTGCTGGCAGTGCCCACGGCAGCCCAGAGCGAGTCCACTATCATTGACCTGAAACTTTGGAAGCAGCCATTAGCTCATGGAGGCTTATGTTGCTGCAGAAGAGGAAGAGCCCTCTCAGAGCTGCTGGGGGCTGCAGGGAAAAGACTTTGGCCTGAGGAAGAGGTGAAAGGTTACAAGGTTGGGGATAAGGAGAGAGGTGGAGGCACAAGTCAAGGCCCAATACATTCCCCTCCCAGAGGAAGCAGGGCAGAAGGACTGCTGAGCTATCGCAAACCACCTACCTGCTTCACCCATCCTGTCTCACTTGGTGAAAAGGGCATTATAGGTATTTTAAAGTCTTTACTGACTGGTTTGATTTTCTCTTCCAGTTTTTCTTTACAATGTGGTGTATTGTACTTTTTATTGATGACTTGCAAACATCTACGAAACTAGATTTAATGAAGGGCAATGTATAAACATTTTATAACATTTTATATATATTTATATATATAAAGTATTACATACTTTTTTCAATGCCAGCTTCTGAAAGCCAGAGGAAAGGCACTTTGCTTACTACTAGTACTTCTTGTTTATTTTTTCAGCTTTCTGGTTGTTTTATTCTCAAACTCACTGATGTCCTAAAGGACAACCTGACGTACAATAAATTGCAATAGTCTAAAGCACATCTCACCTCATCAAATGAGGTCAGGTACCCAGGGCCAAATGAATTACATCTCACAATGCTGAAGCAGCCTGAAGAAGTTATTTCAGAGCCACTGGCTTTAATGTCTGAGAGCTGGCATTTTTTCAGTGGGGTGGGGGAGTACTGCGCTGATGTCAGAAGACAGGAGATGGACAAACACCCCACCCTCAAAGCATGAGAGAGGGCGAAATTCAGATAATTATAGATCAGTCAACTAGACATCCATACGAGAAGAAAATAGATGACCGAGTATGAGAATCAGTCTGAGTAACAAAGCATTAAGTAAAAGGAAGTGCGAGTTGAGCAACCATGTGAAGAGAAAGTAAGATCTATCTGTCTGACTGCTTATGTATCAATCTGTCTGTTTCAAATGAATAATCATTTAATTTAGAAATCATTACCTAATGCCAAACCAAGGGCACAAGTGTAGAGAACTTAATCCCAGGCAGATCATCTGATACACATTTGCTATTCAGTTTTCCTGGTCAATCTCAGGGGTGTTATTACCACTTACTAGCCTTACTTTGGAAGATATTAAATTTCATTTTGGTATCACAATTCAGCCCCATTTTGCCACCCTCGGCCAAGTGTTTGTGAGGCCCCTGAACAAGCACAGAACTAGGCATGGCCCTTAATTGCTGAACATTCCTTTCTCCACCTAGGCAAGCCAGACTCAGCCAGATCTTGCTTTAGGAGACCTCCCTATACAAACACCTCATTAAAGATGCACGCTAATACAAAGAGCCCCTTACCCCGAGCAGGTAACTTGACGAGCTAAATGCTTAACCGCCCAGGCAAGCTGCATCTGCATACTGGCCATTCCATTGTCGATTCGGACTAATTCAATAATGCTAAATTCTGACCTTTTGGAGACATTGTCTCGCGCCCAAGCCTCATTGTTCTCTCCCAAAGTACAGACTAGCCTACGGTCATATTTTCCCTATAAAACCCCCCAAATCCGAGAGCTTCCTCAGATCGCCCTGAACTTCCACCCCGCCTTGCTGTCGTTCTGTCTGCCGAGCTTTCCCCTTGGTCTCCATCCCAGACTGTGCATCTGCGGACCTCTTCATTGATCTACCCTGGGCTTCGGACAGGTGTAGTATCTCCCACTTCAACAATCCCTCTCAAAATCCCTCTATACTGCTAACAGCTTTATTTTCTATAGTTACTTGTGTGAGTGTGTTGCATACACCGTTTGCCTGTATTTAATAAAATTCAAAGTTATCATTTCACAATTGGTGTGCTTCTTGGCTTGGCCTGACCCCATAGACATTGGGTTAAAGATTCCGCTGCGTTGCCCTGCCTCTCATTTTGCTAACTTGTGCTCTGAGCTAATTTTCCCCACCCATATTTGAGCACGTTTGGAGTCCCTCACAAGACCCCCAGTAAACAGGGTAACGGGGGCGGGGGAACTCTGCTATTCTTTCCAGAAGAGAGGGATGAGCAGCTGCAGAAGCCTCAAGCAAATAATTAGAGTAAATGCAATACAGAAAGGTGCTGTTGCAATATCTTTGTCTACATTAACAAGGTTAATGGTCCAGACCTACCATGTCGAAAAGTCTGCTTATCAATAAAAGATGTGGGCTTACCTTTAGTTTAGGTTCAGTCTTCCATTATGAGTTCAACTTTTTGCATGGTTTCTAAAGCCTGTTTTTAAAACCAGAGTCTAACTCCAGAAATTACACACTGAGCGTGGCATAGCAAGACTCAGTCCCTCAGGCTTGTGGATGGGACATTCAGGGATGCGACTGTGGTGTGAGAGTTCCAGAGTGAGTTCCTCTGTATTCATGGAAGATTAGCATTTAGAGACAGTGTCACTCCAAGGGACAGCAAAATTATCCTTTACAAGAGACCCATTCTTTAGAGGAAGGGGGCTAGGGACCATACCCCCCCGTGGCACTTTGAAGGGCTGCACCCGCCCCCAAAAAAGCAACCTTAAAAATGTTGGTGGGGGCATTGGGAGGCAAAAGAATTTTCTTAATTTTTATTCAACAAAAATGGCTTGAGGAAGCTACACACAGCCCACCAGCCAGCTTTTCCTCACTCCACCTTAGAAGGTGAACAGGTGTTTTCTCATGCCATGGAGAGGCTTCCAAACTGGGAGCTTTGGGTTGTGGAAGATTCAGTCATTAGAAATAGAGACAGTTCTGTTACAGTCCCCCCCCCAAGATTAGTATGGTTTAATTGACAAATATTATTTAATTGGTACTACTTTAATTGGCATTGATATAAAATGGAACTGGAGGTGACTGGAAGCTCAAGCTGGAAAGAGGAAAATTACTGGCTGTAAATGTAAAATTGCAAGGCAAGGTCAGTTCACACCCCCTCTGGGTGCAACTGAACTCAAAGACCCCTCCTTAAAACTGCAAACCCCAGGATTCCATTGGATATTGAAAGTGGAATAATAGCACTAGTTTCTGGACTTAGCCTAGTGCAGAAATGGCCTGAAAAGTATAATCTCCAGGAAAAGCCAGGACCCGTAATAATGCCTTTTCTAACTCAACAGGCAAAGCTCAGAAGCCATGAGACAGGAGAGTGCACAGTGTGGATTCATAGAAACATAGAAATGTAGAGTTGGAAGAGACCACAAGGGCCATCCAGTCCAACCCCCTGCCATGCAGGAAAGCCCTCAAAGCACTCCCGACAAATGGCCATCCAGCCTCCGCTTAAAAACCTCCAAAGAAGGAGACTCCACCACAGTCCGTGGCAGCACATTCCACTGCCGGATAGCCCTGACCATCAGGAAATTCTTCCTGAGGTTCAGGTGGAATCTCCCCTCCTGCAGCTTGTATCCATTGCTCCTTGTCCTGGTCTCAAGTGCAGGAGAAAACAAGCCCACTCCCTCCTCGACATGACATCCCTTCAAATATTTAAACATGGCTACTATGTCCCCTCTCAACCTTCTTTTTGCAGACTAAACATACCCAGCTCTCTAAGTCTGTCTTCATAGGGCATGGCTCCCAGGCCCCTCACCATTTTGGTTGCCCTCCTCTGGACCTGCTCCAGCTTATCCATATCCTTCTTGAATTGAGGTGCCCAGAACTGGACACAGTATTCCAGATGAGGTCTAACCAAAGCAGAATAAAGTGGTACCAATACCTCCCTCGATCTAGACACCATACTCCTATTGATGCAACCAAGAATTGCGTTGGCTTTCATGGCTCCCGCATCACACTGCTGACTCATGTTCAGCTTGTAGTCTATTAAGACTCCTAGATCCTTTTCACACGTACTGTTAGCCAGCCACGTGTCCCCCATCCTATATTTCTGCATACCATTTTTTCTGCCTAAGTGTAGGACCTTACATTTCTCTCTGTTGAAATTCATTTTGTTAGCCTTGGCCCAGCTCTCCAATCTGTCCAGGTCCTTTTGAATTTTGATCCTGTCCTCTGGCGTATTAGCAACCCCTCCCAATTTGGTGTCATCTGCAAATTTGATCAGCGTGCCCTCTATTCCTTCATCCAAGTTATTAATGAAGATATTGAACAGCACCGGGCCCAGGACAGAACCCTGTGGCACCCCGCTAGTCACTTCTCTCCAGGATGAGAATCTGCCATTGGAGACCACCCTTTGGGTACGGTCAGTCAACCAGTTACAAATCCACCTGACAGTAGCCCTGTCCAGCCCACATCTTATTAGCTTCTTTGCAAGAATGTCATGGGGAACTTTGTCAAAGGCCTTACTGAAATCAAGATATACTACGTCGACAGCATTCCCTTCATCTATCAAGCAAGTAACTCTATCATAAAAAGAGATAAGATTAGTCTGGCATGACTTAATTTTGAGAAATCCATGTTGACTTTTCGTAATTACAGCATTGTTTTCTAAGTGATTAGAAACTGACTGTTTGATGATCTACTCCAGGATCTTTCCAGGTACTGATGTCAGGCTGACTGGGCGATAATTATTTGGGTCCTCTTTTTTTCCCTTCTTGAAGATGGGCACAACATTTGCCCTCCTCCAGTCTGCTGGAACTTCTCCGGTCCGCCAAGTTTTCAAAGATTATAGCAAGAGGTTCCCCAATGACCTCTGCTAGTTCTTTTAAAATCCTAGGATGCAATTCATCTGGCCCTGGAGACTTGAATTCATCCAGAGTAGCCAGGTACTACCTCTCTACCTATTCTGTGCTGCATTTCCCCCACTTCCTCACCTGCTCCCCAACCGCCAGGCTGAGTGTTTTTATCCTTTTGGGAAAAAACTGAGGTGAAGAAGGTGTTGAGGAGTTCTGCCTTTTCTCTTCCTCCTGTTATTAATTCACCATCTTCCCTGTGCAGTGACTCTATCATCTCCTTCTTTTTCCTTTTGCTGTGGACGTATTTAAAAAAGCCCTTTTTATTGTTTTTAATGTCTCTGGCCAGCCTAAGTTCTTTCTGTGCTTTAGCCTTTCTGACCTTCTCCCTACATCTCCTGGCTACTTGCTTATAATCTTCTTTGGAGATTTCCCCTTCTTCCATTTCCTGTACATGTTTCTGTTAACACATAGCTCAGCTGAGAGTTCTTTAGTCAACCATTCCGGTTTCTTCAGATGCCTTCCATTTTTCCTCCTTAATGGCACAGTTTTAGCCTGTGCCTTCAGTATCTCCCTTTAAAGAACTCCCATGCATCCTGAACTCCTTTCTCATTGACTATTCTTGACCACGGGATTTCAGCCAGCAGCTCCTTCAGTTTACAGAAGTCTGCGTTTTTAAAATCTAAGACGAGTGCCTGGCTACACTTGTCTTCTCCTCCCCACTGAATGCCAAATTCTAATAGGGCGTGGTCACTCTCTCCTAAAGATCCAACCAGTTCGACGTCATTAACTAGGTCTTCCCTGTTGGTCAGGATCAGATCCAGAATATTTGATCCCCTTGTCACCTCTTCCACCTTCTGGACCATGAAATTGTCTGCAAGACAAGCAAGAAACTTGCTGGACCTTGCCGCCTTTGCAGAGTTTGCCTGCCAACATATATCTGGGTAGTTGAAATCTCCCATTATTACTGTATCTCTCCTTTTTGAATGTGCAATCATTTGGTCTAGGAAAGCGCCATCGAGGTCCTCAGTCTGGCTTGGAGATCTGTAGTAAACCCCCACTATAATATCCCTATTGTTTCTCTCTCCCTTAATTCTTACCCAGATGCTCTCGACCTGGCTTCCGGTGTTCAAGTCATGGATCTCTTCACAGGTGAAAACATCCTTGACATATAAGGCTACCCCTCCTCCTTTCTTATTTGGTCTATTTCTACAAAACAGGCTATACCCCTCTATTCCTACATTCCAGTCGTGAGAGTCATCCCACCAGGTCTCAGTGATGCCTATCAAATCGTATTTTTGTTGTTGTTGTTCAAATTCATCTTGTTTGTTTCCCATACTCCGTGCATTAGTGTAGAGACACTTAAGTCCCCGTGCCCTTCCTGCAAGTCCCATAGCATTGTTTCCACCCCTCCCACGATTGGATGCTATTCCTACTTGGTCAATATCATTTGGGCCTTTTCCCCCGCACTTGCCGAGTCCTTGTCCTGAATAATCTTGTCTCCCTCTCCAGCTGTACTTAGTTTAAAGACCTCCTAATCCTCCTTGTGAGACTGTTTGCAAAAACGTTCCTGCCAAGTTTCGTGAGGTGCAGCCCATCCCTTGCCAGAAGCCCATGTTCATGGAATTTCAAGCCATGATCCAAAAAGCCAAACTGTTGCCAGCGGCAAAATGTGCGGAGCCAGTTGTTGACCTCTACTATTGTCCTTTCCCTTTGTGCACCATATCCTTGAACAGGGAGGATTGTTGAAATGACCACCTGCGCACCAAGGTCCTTAAGCTTTCTCCCCATAAGCTCATAGTCCTTTGTGATGTGGTGAAACCTGCGCCTCACTGTGTCGTTGGTTCCAACGTGAACCAAAACGAGGGGCTTACGGTCAGCGGGCTTGGCCAGCCTGGCTAGCCTCTCTGTTACGTGGTTTATCTTGGCCCCAGGAAGACAGCAGACCTCTCGATTGAGCTTGTCCGGTTTGCAAACTGCCGGTTCGGTTCCTCTGAGCAAGGAGTCCCCAACCACCAGAACTCGCCTCCTCTGAGGCCTGTCCGGGGTTCTTCGACAAGCAGATTCTTCCAGGATTGCCTGGCCATTGTGTTGAGGCTGGGAGTGCTGGTCTTCCCGATGTTGGATGCTGTCCTGTTGGTGTTCAAGTTCCTGTTGCCGAAGTTGGATTCCTTCTTGCTGATGTTCTGTTCCCTCCTTCTGGTGTTCCTCATCTTTCATAGCACCAAGAACGTTGAAGCGATTCTGTAGTTTGAGAGTCTCTGTTTCCTTCCTGGCCCTTCCTGGATTGAGCAAAATGCTTTGCTCATGTAGTAAATGGCCTCCATAGCATATTCCAGTGCTTGAAAGCTGCTTTTGTATGTATGTGTGAGGTGTGTGTGTGTGTCAGCATGCCCTTCCACAGTGGCCACAAAAGGGCATAGAATTTGTGCAATTCCAGATTATGGGAGCATAAATCATCAACAGGATTCTGCAGAATAAGCAGATTAGACAGTGACATGGAAAAGAAGTGACATAGAAAACTACCTGGAGACTGCAGGGTTCTTTTTGGAGCTGTTTAACACTAATCAATTCTCTAATATCCATTCCACCTGCCTGGCAATAGGTTCAAATAATGGGATTATTGAGCAATATGAAATGCTGATCAAAAAATTAGTTGACTTATTTTTAGCTACCAATTCTAAAAGAGTTTATACTAGAAAGTTTAGTTCAAAGGATTGGTTTGATTGTGAGTGTAGGGATGCTAAGAAATTCTTATTTTTAAATTTAAACTTCACAAGGAAAACCCAGAAGACGTGAGGGTAGAGGAGCTGTTGCAATTAAAAAAAGAATATAAGAAATTGATTAAGGTTAAAAAGAGTTGTGCACAACAAGCATTATGGGAACAACTTATTAATGCAGTAAGGATGAAAGATATGAAAACCTTTTGGCAGCTCACGTCAACTGCAACCAAAAGCTACACCACATGGGCAGATTGTCATATCCCCTCTGGAGTTTGGGAAGCTTATTTTTATGAGTTATATGCCATTAAAGAATCCCCTACTTTTCAAGTGAATCATATTACCAGGAATTTGCAAGAATGGCAACCAGTATCAATTGCTGAAGTGACAGAGCTTGTAAACCAACTTAATCCAGGCAAGGCCCCAGGGGATGATGGTATTCCTCTTGAGCTAATCAAATGCAACATAGATTGGTGGGCCCCAATTTTGGCAAATCTTTTTAATAAAGATTTGATAAAGAATGCCCACATGCCATCTGATTGGAATACAGCTATTATTATTCCAATCTTTAAGAAAGGTAAGAAGGATAATCCAGCAAATTATCGCCCAGTTAGTTATCTATAATTAGTAAAATCTACGCTAGACACTTATATTGGAAATTGCAATATTGGATGGACATAAAAAGTGTTCTGGCTGATGAGCAAGCAGGTGTTAGACCAGGAAGATCTACTTTGGACCAGGCCCTTATCTTACAACATCTGGTGGAAAAATACTCTAGTAAAGCTAAAGGGTCCTTGTTTGCAGCTTTTATTGGCCTTAAATCTGCCTTTGATTCTATCTCTAGAGATAGATTGTGGCACAAACTAGAAGCCTCTTTAGTACATCGTTGCTTATTATTGCTTATTTACAAGCTACATGAAAATACAGCCTTGAAAATAAGGTGTAACTTGGAAGGTCAGCTGTCCAATAAAGTCTTCACACATAATGGAGTTAAGCAAGGATGTATACTAGCCCCATTGTTATTTAATTTTTATTTTAACTCAATGGTTGCTGCTCTTAGTCAGTTAGATTTTCACTCTCCCAAGTTAGCGGGTAGGCATCTTTCAGTGTTGCTATATGCAGATGATGCAGTAATACTGTCGCAAACACCCATTGGCTTACAGAGAGCGTTGCGTGCTCTAACACAGTATAGCCAAGAGGAAGGACTCCAAATAAATTATGAGAAAACTAAAATTATGGTGTTTGCAAAAAGACCAAAGCTGTATAAATGAACGATAAATGAACATAGGATTGAACAAATAAGGACCTTTAAGTATCTTGGTGTTGTATTCCAGTCAAATGGAAATCGTAAGGTACATGCAGAATATGTTGCACAAGTAGCACAGAGATCCACATCCGTAATTCAATTTTTTGGAGGGCAATATGTTCCAGCTGCCCTAAGATTGTTTCAGGCCAAATCTGTTAGTCAACTACTTTATGGTACTCAACTAGGTCCTTATTCTTCTTTCACTACCTTAGAAATAGTTCAATCAAAATTTCTGAGGGCCATCTTGCAAGTACCACGTTGGGTCTGCAATGCAGCTTTGCGGTTGGACGTGGGCTTCCTGAAAGTTGAATCTAGGGCTTGGTTAGCTATTTTTAATTTTTGGCTGAAATTAAGTTTTCAACCAAGTGGTTTAGCTTCCTTAGTATTCTAAGATAATTTCCGATCAGTATGGAAAAAAGCCATATCTGCTAAACTCAGATTTTATGGTTTTTCTGAGGAGTACTTTTTACATGTGGGATTTGACGTAGCTAGTTGAACCTTTAGACAGCGAATTATGGATATGGAAAGGCAGCATGATTTAGAGGTAACTTCAAATAATATATTAATTGACACTGCATTGATACCCTACAAGCCAGCTAATTATTTTTATCTACTTTTAATATCAAATCAACGTAGAGCTTTTACTCTTGCCCGATTGAATGCTTCGCCATCAGCAATACAAGAAGGGAAGTTTAAAAAGATTCCATATGATCAACGTAAATGTCCCTGCAATTCTGGTGAAATTGAAACAATAACTCATGTTCTTCTGCACTGCCCTTATTATCTTGAAATCCGGGAAACACTTATCGAACCATATATAAAGGCATTCCCTGGACGTTCAGAGGCCTTTTATACTCTCTTACTGATGTCAGGGCAAAATACAGGGATGTTGACCTAGACAGCAAAATTTTGTGCTGCTGCAATTAAAATTCGTGAAAATAAGGTTTTAGTAAATGCTTAGGCTTTATTATAGGAATATGTACCTATATTTTATGTTTTATATTACATATTTTATATGATTTATGTTTATATTTATATTTACACTTTGCTAATGCTACCAGATGTATGTCTATTACGTATGTAGATGAATTTTCGAATATGGTCATTGACCACAATAAAATTATAATAATAAAAGAAAACTACCTGGTGTTTAATATCAAAAAGGTGACCAAACAATTTTAAAGCTGTGATGAAAACCAAGATGGGGTAGAAAGCATCTCTTTGGGTGGAATCATTTCTAGGGAATGAAGGCAAACATTTACTTTTGCCCAAATGGGGACTGAGTGGCAATTGCCCCCGACATATAGTCAAATGTGCAGCCTCTTAAGAGGCTTAAGGCCTGTATTGCGAAGAAGACACAGCGTCAAATGAGCAGGAACCCTTAAAAGAGGCTGAGCTCTTCACACCATCAGAAGTACCAACTCTGCAAATATTTCAGCATCAGGCACATGCTGCCATTCACGTCACCAAAAGGCTCAGGATGATTTTGGGACAAAATGAAATCAGGCAGGAATCCAAAGGTAATGGTGTTGCAGTATTTATGGAATTAACAGAGACTGGGGGCACTATAAGAAGTAGCATGGTGCGGTGGTTTGAGCATTGGTGATACTACGGTTCCATTCCCCACTCGGCCATCGAAACCCACTGGGTGACCTTGGGCATATCACACACTCTTAGCCCTAGAAAACCTCATGATAGATTCGCCTTAGGATTGCTATAAGTCAGGAACAATTTGAAAGCACATAACAATAACTAGATGCTATGCTCAGTTAAAATTGAAACTAATGTTTATTCTTCCCCTCTAGTCTTCTTCAGCAACTAGCCTTTTTGCCGGGTGCCACCTAGTGGCCTAATACTATTATGGTAAGCAATAAACCAGGGGAGGATCAATTGTCCTCACAGTGATGGAAAAAAGCACATTCGGCTCACAACAAAAACATAAAATTACTAGAAACTTTAACAACTTTGCTTTACAACAGCTGGTCATAGAGCTGATGAGAAGGGAGATGACAGTGGACTGAATTTTAAGTCCAGAAACTGGTGCAAGATATGGCTGAATCAAATGGAAACTGTGACCAGAGTTCTGTCACATTTAATTTGCGTGTCAGTAGCCAACGTAGTATAGTGGTTTGAGCATTGGCCTTATGACTCTGGAGACCAGGGCTCAAATCCCTCCTTGGCCATGGAAACACAACTGGGTGACTTTGGGCAAGTCACATACTCTCAGCCTCAAATGAAGGCAAAGGCAGACCTCCTATGGACAAATTTTGCTAAGAAAATTCTGTGATAAGTTGTTTTAGGGTTGCCATAAATCAGAAATGATGTGAACGCACACAACAGCCACAAGAGAAGTGCCAGACGACTTTTAACACAGTTGTAGTTGACTTCATCTCTACAATGAAGGAACAAGTAAAAGGGACATTGAAAGAAAAAGACAAGAAGCAAAAATCTCCAAAACTCTTAAGGGTTATTCTCAGCTTCAGCTAGACTGTAAACTTTACGTCAGAAAAGGGAGCACAAAGGGCATTCACAAATTATTGACTCTTAGTTAATAACTGCTAAGGCAAGCACATGAGAACCCAGTCTTACGGTTTTTATGTGTTGAGAGGGGGAATCATAGGGTCATACATTTGGAAGGGGCCCCATAGCCCATCAAGTCCAACCCCCTGTTCTTTGCAGGAAATCCAGCCAGAGCATCCCCAGCAAGTAGCTGTACAGCCTCTATTTGAAGATGTTCAGAAAAAGGGATTCCACTACCTCTCTAAGTAATTGGTTCCATTGTCAAATTGCTCCTACTGTCATGAAGTGTTTTGGGGTTTTTTCAAATGTCCAATTAAAATGTACCCTCCTGTAACTTAAAACCATTGGACCTAGTCCTACCTTCCGGGGCAGCAGAGAACAAATCTGCACTTTTCTCTTTGTGGCAGCCTTTGAAATATTTGAAAAGTACAATCAAGCTGAAAAGTACGCCCAGCTCCTTCAACCTTTCCTCATATGTTTTGTTCTCACTCCAATTTCTCTGTATCTTTCTTAGCAGCACACTTGTTCAGCCTCAGAAGTTGGAAAGCAATGCCCAGCTGCCAAAGAGAAAAAAACACAGCTGCCATTTGTTGCCACCGGCCAGCTTCCCACATGTCCAGAGATTAGAAAATAGTGCAAGCGGTGAAGTGTGTAGTAATACCTGCTGTCCTGAAGGTGAAGGCACAGGTCGAGACAGCTGAAGGCCCTGGGCCATCATCAGCCCCCTCTGCATTGAGCAGCTGCCCCATCTGTAGGAGAAACCAGGTGGCTTGGAAAGTAGCCTGTGTCATAGCCCAGACTATCTTCCTAGTCTCAGCACCAGACATGCATGCAGCAACCACAGTATGCAGCCAGCAGCAGTGTGAAGTGCTGGTCTTTGCCTACTGCTGCCTGTGCCTTCACCTTCTTGGGAAGAGTCAACCCTACCCAAGCGCCCTTTCTTCCTCCTCCCTAGAGAGCTGAGCAAAGGAGATACTCAGGTGGGCAGTTGTCCAGTGAGAGAGTGATGTGAGCCAGATGCTACATTTTAAATCTCTGTAATCTCTTTAGCCAGATTTTGCCTCTGCCTCCCCTTAGGCCACTGGGATGCCATGGGAGGCAGCTTGTTTTGCTTTTGCCTCAAGCACTGGGAGAATTTAGATCAGCCCTGCACCATGGTGATGCAAATTTTCAGCAAAAAAGCCACTACCCAGCATTGGTTTAACAAAGTCTACAACAGGCTGGAAGATTCCAATGTACAATAGGATTTGCTAGAACGGTGCAGACTGTGAAGGCCCTAAAATTCCACCAATTGATGTGAACCACTGAAATCAGAGAAAGGTAAAAGGTAGAAATACTATGCACTGCAGCTATAATGAAACCCTAAATGATTATCCCATGTAGAATTCAGAATCAATAGATCAGGGGAAATATTTAAGTCTATGCTGTTTAGATTTGCATGCAGATTCAGCAAATAAAGTGATAAATTAGTAGCTCCCGTCTGGGTCATTTGATTTTTGTTCCCGCAGATGGTGCAAGCTTGAAATTTCAGCTTGTTAATTCTGGTATAATCAGACAAAATAGCTAATTCTAAAAAGGCTAGTCACAGCACCCCATTTATTGTGAAAAGTTGATATGTACTTTCTCTTTACTTTCTGTCATGGACTCATTAACACAAAAAATTAGCTGAATTTATCTGAAATGATGAAGAACCAGGAGTAAGAAGCCAACTAAACTTGTTAGTTGTTTTCAGGTTCTATATTTCCAGATATTACAGATACACAGTGGCACTTTAACTACAAAGAAATAATATAAGTGGAATTTAAAAATGGTACTTTTGACAAACACACACACACACACACACATGAACTTACAAAGGTCTCATAAAACAGATTGACAATAGAAGTTCAGTCATAAAATGAATCCATTTGGATTTCCCGTTATGAAAAGAGAGTATGCTAATTTGCCTCCATTTTTTCAATAAGTTAAATTTACTTTGCTTTCCACTCGCTTACAAAAGGAGCACAATAAGCTAGAAGCAAAGAAAAAGTCTGCTACGAAAAAGAATTTTAAAGGAGAAAGCGTGCCTATGTGCAATCTGGCGATCAAGACCCAGAACAGGGCCAAATTCCTTTCAAGAGTCAAAGAAACGTAGTTCTGTTCTTTCTAATCTGCAGTGGAGTAAACACTGTAGCCACAGAACCTCCAGAACTGTATGTGGCCGAGGTGGTGGTTGAGAAAAGTTCTCTAGGAAACCCACCAATGTATTATAGACCAGTGAAGTTTGTGTTAGTCCTCAATGATGATTGGTTCATCATTCACAGGCTGTTGTAAATGCAGGCCCTGTAGAGGCTGGAGGACAATAGTTTTGTAAGGGCGTCTTGCAGCTCGCTTGGCTTCTAAGGCGGAAAGAAACTTGCGAATTTTCCTAGGACAAAACAAAGAGAAAAACTTATCAGAGAATGTGCACTTCTAATATTTCTTCCTGTTCCTTCAACTATTCTAGAACTGTTGCTTTTAGAACAAAGGCATTTTATTCTACATTATTTATCTATAGAATTAAATAATTTTACAAACAGCTCTGAATATTTTAGTCACAAAAAAGTCCTCTGCAATCAGCATTATTAAATTTGCCAGTGCATTTTAGAAGTTTAAGATTTCATTTAGACATTGACTCAAAGGGGAATAGATGAGTTTTTAAAATTATATTTGTAAATTATATTTATTTCAGTTTATACCAAGGTAGGGAACATATGACTTTCTGGATGTTGTTGAGACAAAAGAAAAGTCAGACATCCGCCATCCATCATTCACTTATAGCCTGCTCTAAACAGAAGAATTCCTTATTTACTACTGTTTGTTTACTACTCAGAAAAATTACAAGTTATAAAACTTTCTCTCCTAATATCTTATAGGTTATTTGATTATATAATATGAGAAGGGGCATCCAATGGGGGCCTGGGGACCAAATCTCCCTCTTGAAATTTGCTGAGAGCCACAATGGCCGCCACAACTGAATTTTCCGCTGTGGTGGCAACAAAACTAATATTTTCTCTTCAAATAATGCAGGTCCTTCTTTCCTTCCTGTTCTTGTTTTAAAAGTACCAGATGTTTCTAAGCCAAGTAAAGATAAACAAAAGCATGTCTTTAAACATCATTTAACAATGGTGTAAGTAATATTGTATAATATTTGCTTTGAAACAGCAACAAAAGTGTAACATAATATTTGCCTTTCCAAATGTTTGTTTGGAAACATCAGGTGGTCCAAAATGCCTGACTGGAGGCCAGTTACAGGAGCATCTGACACTTCATCGCTGAGCTCTTCCTCATATGCCGGGAACTCACAAGCCTGGACTATTTTTATAGGCCAGACTAAGTTGCCCAACCCATAACTGCTCCTGCAGTTTCACACTAGCCCTTCGGCCTTTACTGAAGTGCATGAACTACCTGGTTTCCTCAGTGGCCATGTAGAAAACATCATCAGGAGCATCAATCCAGTTCATCCTCCTCCTTTTCACTGGATACATGGTTCCACCACGGATTAACCGGACTTTTGTTGGGTATGATTTCCCATTGAGCAGCAAGTTTCGACTTGGTCCCTAACACAACATATGAAAACAGGAAAAGATGTTATAGTTCCCCATGAAAAGCAAGAGAAGCACATACTTCAAGGACAAGACTTTTTCTCAAGATTTCAAATGGATTTTTTCTTTCTTTCTGTACATTCCTGTTTCTATGGAAGCAGGAGGACACCCACTATCCTTTGGGTTATCAAAGGGTTATTCCACCCTTATATTTGGAAGTATCATACCCTGGAGTGGAAAACAGCAGAACTCTACAAATGGGTGGAGATGGAAAAAAGAATGAGCATGGCCCAGTAAGGAAAAACACAAATCACAGGAATCACTGAAAGAAAAACTGCGGCCTAGAACACCTGCCTGCTTCCTTTCAGGTACCTATGATACAGAAAATTAACTTATCTAAGTCCCCAATAGGCAAAGTGAAAGAAAGATCTCCTGCTTCCCTTGAAAGCAGAAATGTATGGTAAGGAAAATACACTTCTCGTTTCTACAGTGTAGTTAGTGCAGTATTCAATCTTTTTTTTTTAAACTACACCTCTTCCTTTAGGAAGTTTCCAAGGGTCTTACAAAAAAGATTAAACTTATAATAAAACAAAAAAGAAGTCATTACAATTAAAGTAAAAATGTACAGAGAGTTTAAAAATCTGTGGAAACGGAAAAGCAACCAATGATATGAGGGTAGTAAACAGATGATCCTTGCTGGATATAGGTGCCACCACCAAGGATATCTTTTCCCTGTAATACCTCAGTGGAAAGGGGCAATCAAAGAAAGGCCTCTGCTGAAGAATCAGGGCAGCCACATGGTATCTCAGGCCCTTACCGAACTATGCCACAATCCCGTGTCCTGTCACGATTCTGGCAATGCCATTGCCAGGATGACATCGGGACCTGAATGCTCTGTACCAGTTGGCTGCCTGTGGATGGGTGGCATTTGGGACACACTGCTTCCTTCCACAGTACAGCTGGCCTCTTCCTTGGCTGTACTGTGGAAGGAAGGACTTGATAGTGCTTCCATCCTTCCTGCACTCTCACAGCTGGCGGGATCATTGCACAAAGGGAGGCCATTACTGGATTCTTCCTGGTAATGGTTTACGGCACTATCACGATGACTGGGACCACAACAGCATCATGCAATGGCCACCTTGAGGTCCAGTTTTGGGGAAAAGCCAGTCTATAAAGAAAATACATTTCTGCAGATGGCCAAGGGAGGCTGATGCTCTGGGTCAGAAAGCTGTACGTGCCCTCTGCTAACCCTGACAGGTATATGAAAGCAGCAGTGTGAAGAAGCCAAGGCTGACGAGGGAACTTTAAGCATGTGGAAGGAAGTTAGGAAAGACAGTCTGTGACAAAGTATTTTGACTGGGATCTATGACAGAGATAGGTGAAGGACACATACTCTCTGCCCTCCTGAACATACAGTTTTTTTATACATTCATTCTGATCATTGACCCCTTATAGGCACAAGGATTCAGTGCACATACATTGTGCTCCTAAGCAGATTCTGGAGCCAACAATAAAGCATTTCAGTGGAGATGAAGTGCAACGCTGGCTTTTACTGGAAGACACAGCACCAATACAATGATAATATTTGGACTGAAATTAAAAATAGACAGAAACAGTGGAAGGGGGGTTGGTTGGTAAACCTATCCTGTGTAGGAAGTATTAATCAATTTAGTAGTAGCTACTGCAATCAATGCTGCATGCACCCATATCTCTCTAAAATAGGAGTGGGAATCATGCAGCCCATAGGAGAAGGGTCTAATGTATCCCCTGGAAATTCCATTGACTCTCCCATCCTCCCCCTGCCATTTTCAGCCCCAAACCTTGAGGCAAAAAACACTTCAAAAAGTACTTAAAAAGCTGTTTTGGTGGTGTCTATATTCCCAAACAGCCCCCCCCCCTCAGAAATAGTCATAAAAGCAACCAGGAGTTAACACAATGTCACTTCTGTTTATTCAAAATGGCAGTTGCAATTTCATTGTGCAGCCCTCCAGACTTTTTCACCTCTGCCTTCTAGCCCAGTTCTTCAGACTCCAGAGTGTATCTGATGCTGCCCCCAGAATAATACACTTCAAGTCCGGTATGTGCTGCTTCACTTTAAAATGCTGCAACAGAAGTTACTACCACTATTTGCTCACTGGCTGTCTGATACATCTCAGGTCAGAGGAGCAAGTATCAATTTAGTTTAGTTGCCTCCTTTCAGACTCCTTCTCAGCCCAAACTCAGTCTTCAATTGCATGCTAAAGTCCCATGCTCCACTGACCTACACACAGGCATATATATATTGCACTTCTGGTTCTGCAAAGCATCACATGGTCATAGCAAGTCACTCTCTAAACTGAGCAGTATCTCATGCTTGCTTTTTCTTGTCCCTAGTAACAACCTTCTTTCTTCTGTCACAAAGGAGTTAGTGCTATAACAAAACCTTGGAGCAAAAGTGTACAGGGTGCTTATTAAAAACTTTCTGTTTAATCCCTGCTGGATATCCTAAAAGAGATTATGCTACTGTCAATTTCACAGAGAAGAGGAAATGTGTCCTAGTATATGCAGCATCATCTTTTGGCAATAGTCTTTATCTTTCTTTCTGGGCTCCATGGTGCATGATCTGTAAAAAAATCAGGGAGTGGTTGCCCATATAGAAAAAGGTGCTTTGAATCATCAACATAAGACCATCTTTATTAATAAGAAAGTGCTTCAAAGTAAACTACATATTAGGGAGAGTGAAAAGGTCTGTTTCCTTTGGTTACAAGACTAAGAAAGGAGGAAAGCAAGGGAAAAAACCCTTTGTATTCTCTTTAAAATATGTTTTGTGGTTACTGCATAACTTGCCAACAAGCTGACGAGTGCTTCCAGGAGGCTTCAGAGTACTAATCACTTTTTAAATAAGGCACAGCTTTCTCATGAGCCTTGATTTACAGTAAGTTGAAGCTCTTCTCAATTTTGTGCAAAAAACAGCAATCATGCACAAAAACCCCATGTGGCTATCTACAAACAGTGAGTGAGACCTGGCATTGTTAGACATAGGCTACAATGGAGCTCATTCATAAAAAGCCTCTTAACATGATATTGAGTAAAGGTAATAGTTCAACACTGCATAATGGAAGGATTGATACATATAGTAACTCACTATCACTCAAATTATGGCCACTTCTGATTTAAGATGGTAGAACAACGCTTGCAATTTGTTATCCCAACATCCAGAATCATCAGTAATGCCTCTCTCTTAAACCAGGCAGTGCCCCTGGGAAATGATGATTGCGGTGCTCTTCCAGTTGTGGGACCTGTTTAGATGGACAGCTGGATAGATTTCTTGGGCTGCTAGTCTCAAAGCACTCTGTGACAGTGAAAGCATTGCAGTTGTCACTTTCCAGCTCCCCAACCTGCAGCACCTTGTAAACCCTTCGGTTGGACACTGCCTGGCTGTAGAGGTAGATTTTGGGATCACATTTGGTCACTGTAAATGTGAATCTCCAAAGTAACAGATTATAAGTCTGTCTCAAAATCTGAAAAATACTGAAGAGGATGCCAGCTACTGGTTCTTCTGTGTGTGACAAAAACATTTAGTACAAAAATATGATTTTTGTTCCCCAAACCCCACATATATTTCTGTGCAGAACAGTTTCCCAAAATACTTCAGAACATGTGAATGCTAGGCAAGAACTGCACAGAAATACTCATTTTCTCCTGCAGAAGAGAGAAAAAACTGCAGTAATTATTCATCCTTAATGTAGTTTAATATTTATATCCTTAATCAACAGTATGGCCTGCTAGGAATTAAAATCTGAAATAAGTAAAGACTTGAAAATCTGGGGTGAATGAACATCCAAAGTTCCTAGACATTAGTTAAAAACCTATTATCATGAAGGTAGATAAAAGAAATGCTTGAACACCACATAAAGGAAGGACAAACAAACATTGTAACCCATCATCAAATTATGAGCACTTCTGATTCAGGATGATAGAATAATACTTGCAATTTCTTATTGCAACATTCAGTTGTCCAACTTAAAAAAAAAACAGGAGGAGGAGAGGGGAAGAATTTTCAGGTGTCCCCTCGCTGCCTTGTTTTCTGGTGTCATGCAGTTCTGCAGTGGCATCTTGGTTACTCATTTTGCAATATAATGTTTAATATTAATACAATTTCAGTTGGATATCAAACATTTACATTCTTATTTCAGATACTGTGGTGCATGATTTTTGTTACACTATAAATGGGGACACTACTGCTGACAGTATTTTTGCAAAATACAATCTGATTTCCAGCTTGACTTTCAGGTCTTTGATTAGGCAATCATGCTGCAGTTGCAAGCTTCGGCTCAAGGCAAGATCTGACATGGGGAGAGGTGGTAGTGAGGCCAAGCAATAAAGAACCTGCTGCAGCAGAGTTGTTGATGCCACATATAATATGACGCTGCTGTTTCCTCACTGGTCTGGCGGAAAGACAGAGACTTGGGAGATGGATCAGAGGAGTTTTGCTATGTTCCCCTCATTCCTCCTTTCTAATTGGTGACTTTGCAGTTTCTTCTGGAGGAGGAAGGACTTTCTTTTCTCCAATGTCCCTTGCCATGAAGACCTGCTGAGTGATGCGTCGGGGGCTGGCCTTGCTTTGCATGCAGTCGTTCATTTCTTTCATTTTTCGTATCAATGTGAATGTTTTTACTTATTTTTTACATTATAATGCATTTGCTTATCTGACTTGCATTGGTATATACATTTTTGTGCACATTTTCCATTAACAGAAGCACTTTGATCTGCATTTTAAAGTGAAAAACTGCATCAAGAAATTTGGAAAGTGCAGATGTTGAATTGTAACTGCATTTCAGATCCAATATTGATTCAGGAAGTGAAATAAAATGCAAATAGAGCTATTTTTTCCTCCTTGGCAAGCCAAATGCCAGGAAACAGAGTAGAGGACCTCACTCCCATTCTTCTGCCCATTTGTGTTTGCTTTGCTTCATCACATTTCCAGCTCAGGGGCAGGAGGGAAGGAGGGGAATGGAATGGAATGGAATGGAATGGAATGGGAATGAGCTGGTTTTCCTTTTCTGACTGAACTTAAAATCCAAGCCAGACGAAAATACACAGGTCCTAATGCCCCCAAGACTCACATTTCTAAGTCTGAAAAATATGATTTCCAGCATCGTACTATTTTTCCTACTATTTTATTGTATTTATTTATTTAGATATTTTATCAACTCCTTTATAGCAGCTACTACAGAATGGTGTAAAATAAATTGAAACAACCAAATAAAAATACCAGTAACAAAGCCCTAGGTAGCATTTATAAGTCACGAAATACTTTAATAGTGACTGAAAACAGAGAAGTATAGGCTCCTGCCTAACCTCTGCTGAAAGGACAACCCAATAGATGGGAGTGGACAGACTAAATACCTACTCCTGGACATCTCTAAAGCAGATTTCAGATTCATATGCAGCCATCTAAGAGCATTTTTTCAGATGACCTTAATGTTTAGCCAGGATGGTAAAGGAGAAAGTAGGACCACAGGTATCCTGCTCCTAAACTGTTTAGTGCTTTGTATCAGAACTAGGAACCCAGCCCAGTACCAAATATGCAGTCAGTGCAAAGTATTCAGCCAAGGTGTTTGTATGGATTATATATGTGAGGCTGATGACAGACTGAAGACTCACAGTTGACATGTTGAAGCCCCAAGATAACAATCCAGGAGCAAATTCAGTATAAATACCTTGGACTACTGTCCACTTAGCCAGCTCAGTTGGGGCTGATAGGTGCAGGATGGATGGTGCCCCAGCCTCATCTGTTTCGATGGCCCAGCACCCTTCAAAACAATCCAAAGATCCCTTACTGAAATCTTTTCAGCAATTGCTCTATGAAGTTTGCAGATCTGTTTGGAGTCCACCAGGATTAGTGGCTGTAGTGTAATGGCTCCCATCTAGTAGAATACCTTTCTAACAAAGCTTAGGCACATGCCTAAACCTCTCTGCCTTCTGTCTCCACTGATGACTTTTGTTTTCAGGCAAATATTTCTTGACTGATAAAAACAAACCACTGTTTTAATAATGTAGTAGTTTATTTTTTATATATATGTCCTGAAATCTCAATATAGAGAGGTTTATACATTTATTCAATAAATAAATAAGTAAGGCCTGCCATAAGATGGAATGACTTCACAGAATGGAAAGCAGAAGAACTATGGATGATAGCAACATCTCCCCTCTAGCTGCATCTAGTGAATCTAATCATGTTTTAGTAATACATACCAAGTTGATTTCTTCCATGATTAAATTCTGGAGCTACATTTTATCAAATTATTGTGGTTATATAACATTGTTTGAAAAATCAATTTATATTAATTTTCCATGTTGAGAAATCTCTTGTCCAAAAAGAGAACTCAGTTGAAAAGGTAAGGACATATCTGACAACTATGCTGCTTCTTATGAGTACAGCAATAACTGGTGAATAGCACATTGTAAAACTTGGATCTCTCTCTCCATTGTTCAGAAGAACATATCCCCAGCTGTAGAATGAGAATTGCTTCCTTGCCCTTTAATGTGGATGAAGAGAGTGAGACTACTGCACACCTGTTTCCCTGTGGAACTGTAAACTGATTTATATCAGCAAAACAGCCAGTCCTCTGAAAGGACAATTCCGGAAGTCGCTTTACACCATTTTCCGAATAACAGACTGACAGCCTCGTTGCACCAGTTTATATGGCTAATAGATTATCCATGCTGTAAATCTTTTATACTTCATTCTAGGAACTTCTCTGCTAATTATTTTTCAAGAGCGGCTAAGCACAATTCTAGGTAGAAATTTCTCATAACTTTAGTTAAGAAATGTCAGTAGGAGTTGTTATTTGAAAGGTCAAGCATGATATGCTCCTTAAAAGAAAGGTTCTGCACATGTTGTATGAAAACCTACACATTATGTAGGTGGCATAGAAGTCTGATGCTTACTATTCTGCACTGGGGAAATATTTTCCCCAACATTCATGTGTTTCATATCAGATCAGTTAGACTGGTAACTTGCAGCTGTCTACTGATAACATCTCTCAATAAAAAGATGGAACTATAAAAGTAAAATTTCTCCCAAAGTCTTCTTAGTAAGGGTGAAACACAGACTCCTTAAAAATAAACCACAAAGTATACACTCTTTGATTAATTCCTTGTTGGGTCTAATATTCAGAGCCAAGTAAAAATAGCAATAATATCTGAGAAAAGCACAGGCAGAAGTAATTATGCCTTACAGCTGTCTACAGCTAAAAGTTTTGGATGGTGGTCTTTACTGAATTTTGTTTTTAAAAAACAAACATTCTCTTACCATTTGTCTGGTTTGTCCGTGGTTAGGCAGACCTAACAAACAGGAAAGAGAATAGACCTTGTAAGATACCGTTGCTTTTCCAAGAAAAAAAAGAAAGTACAAGATCAAAAACATCAAGACTATGTTTGCAAAAATGGCTCACTTTCCAAAACAGGAATCACTTTCATGTGTGCTTTCTTTGTGATTATCTAAAATTATCCGCTTAATTAACCGCCAAACCATTACCAAAATACATAATTTTACCACCCACTTATATTCTATGATAGTGAATGAAACTGGTGAAAAAGACTGTGTACATTTGTTGCAGCAAAATACTTGTTTATGTGCTTGCTTGTCTGCCTGCACATGCTTGAAGACTTGAGGCTGGATGTTATTTTGGGGGAGAAAATTGGGGAGCTTCCATTACTGCAAGGAGGCCTCAAACAGAGACTGGCTTTGAGGCTTTAGTCTCAGGCAGACTTAGGGTTTTTTTTCCGGAAATAAAAACATCAAGTACAGTTTTGTTACTAGTTTATCCATGAAACATGCTGCTTATGTTAAAAAGAGAAAGATAAGAAAACAGTTTTCTCATTCTGTTAGAAACTGATTCTGAGACACACTTGATTAAAAAGAAATAATAAAGGTCTAATTTCCAACTATCAGTCAGCTAAAGGAAGAACTCTGGGGTCAAACTGGATAATATGTTCAGCATGTTTTTTAAAAGAGGTGCCCATATACAGAAGAAGTGGTAAAAGATGTCTGTTTGTCATGGTTTTCCTCATCTACTTATCCTGTATTCAGCATTCTTAGCTTTGTGATTGGAAGCTGGTTGTTGTTATGTGCCTTCAAGTCATTTATGACTTACGGTTACTCTAAGATGAAACTATTACAGTGTTTTCTGAGGCTGAGAGTGTCTGACATGCCCAAAATCACCTAGTGGGCTTCCATGGCCAAGTGGGGAATTGAATTCTGGTCTCCAGAGTCATAGTCTTGTGCTCAAACCACTACACCACACTGGCTCTCTCACTGAAAGGTATCATGGGTTTAATTTGCAAATTTGAGCGCTAAGGCTAAGCGCTAAGGCATATCTGTGAGGAAATCCTGTTGTGGAAAGGAAAAGCACAGGGAATATGCATTTCCCTTAACATCTGGTTTGATTCTTGGTGTATCAGTAAGGTTACCAGCTTGGATATGGGAGTCTAGTAACTTCAATCCTGACCAAATGGTGGATCAAGATGAACTACTGTAAGGCTCCACTGAGCTGGCTGAAGATGCCAGTTCTCCCTCAATTTCCATACTCTTAACTTTCAGGGGCAGCCATCCTCTCCCAACAAGGCTGTTGCCTCCTCAATGGAAACTGGGGTTGGGGGGAACATGGAAGTACCAGTGACAAGAACAGAGCTGTTCAGTATTAAAAGTTACAGGAGTACCATCCTGTATCCAACTTGGCAACCCTACACATCACTGAGATCAGAAACAGCTAGCATAACCCACTTTTGGTTTTTTACTAAAATTATGAGGTCTATCAACCAAAGTCAAAAACATAATACTGATTGAGGGAGCAGACTTTAGACTTAGCAGAACAGACTGTCTCGGTGTACGTGTGTTTTCAAAACCAGAACTAAGTTCACAGTGCTTTCACATAACACCCCATTCCTTATTTTCCCAAACAGCCTAAGGTGGAGGGACTAAAACCCACCCAGTAATTTACCTTCTGCCTATCTCAGTTCCAGCATCCCATTTCTAACAGTGACAAGGCAGATGTGTCTATCAAGCCCACAAAATGATGTAAAGCAGCCACCTTCCATAGATACATACGTCTCTGCTTCGTTAAGTCACTCAAAAGTGCATTTCTGCTCTACTTTATGACAGGAAAAATGCAGCATGTTAAAGTATCATAGTTTAACTTTTAGGTCAAAACTGAATCTTGATACAGGTGACAGATTTTTAATTTGCACTTAAAGAGTGTCATGCAGTTTTTAAGAAAGTCAGTACAAATTTCTTTTATGTCCTACTGGGATATAAGAATTAGAGTAGACATGATGGAAATTCACTGGTGAGAAATACTTTACTGGACAATGGTTTGGGGGGCTCCAGTGGGTAGAAAAATGATTTAAAATACTTTTAAAAAAACTTAACTTGTATTAAGTGGAGAGTTTTTGGAAGTAAAGAAGAGTACTCATACCTGTTAAATTTTACAGATGTGGAGCAAAATTTATCATGGCAGGGCAAGCCTCACTGGCTAAGCAGTGTTCCTCCTAACATCAATACCTTTTTGACAGTAGGAGTAGGACCTGTCAAAATGCTAAACTGCACAGTCCTTCCAAGATTATGGATAATTTGTAACCTAGATATTACTAGATATCCCAACTCCTTTACAGATGTCCTACCTCAAGGACAGGATCATTGGAGCAGGGTCAATTTATCCATCTACCAATTTATTACAAAGTATGAACCAAGGCATCTTGTGCAACATCCTGATACAGAAATAGATCCACACAAACAAACATTTTCTTTTACTCTAACACAGGCAGCTTGAAGGCGCATAAACACAAAATACATTTCCACTCACCCCAATGTTGAGGGCCTAAAAAAGAAACAAAAAAGCAACTAATAGAGGCAACTGGGTCTTTGGTTTTTCAGCTAATGGAGAGAGGAAGATTTAAACATCTCCCACTCATACTGACTGTACAGTATATAATTAATGCAGCATGTAGTTTGGACATTTGTTCTTTCTAGCTGTAGTCATAATGAAGCTTTGGCCAAGATCCAGAATCACAAAATGTGGCATAAAGTTCCCCCAGGAGGATCTACATCACATCTCCTTACTCCTCTCCCTCAGGCCTCACCTTCCTCCTGGAGGCTTCTCCTCACAGATATTTGTGGTCAGTGGAGTAGGGGAGTGTTGGAGAAAAAGCTTGCCATATCACTACTGCCAAATGCAGAACAACACAAGCACAGAATGACCTCATATGAGTGAATCAGAGAGACCAAGAAAAAGAAGCATCCTCTGACAGCATTAATCAGCCACAGGATTAAGAATTGTTGCATTGGGTTGTGTGTTTGTGCATACTGAGGGCATAACTGTAAGCCACTTTCAGGATAATATGACTGAAGAGCACATTATAAACTTTCAAAAGAAATACAGTTTGAGGAAGAAAGTTACTTAATCTTAATGGTGCTATTTCCCTGACCCACCATGATAAAATAAGCCAGAATAGATACTCTTTTTGTCTCATGGGCCAAATGGGGTGATGAGAGGGCTAAAGGACAGACATGCACACAAAACCCACACCCATATGCATGCGGCATATTCAAGAAGACCTATACATTCTTCATCACCATTTCAGTGAACGATGACGGGGAAGTTTAACCTTTCTACTCATATCAGCTGAGGTTGATGCATTTACTTTATTTGAAGGGATGCTATATGGGGGATAGAGCAAGCCTGTTTTCTGCTGCTCCAAAGATTACGACATGGAGCAATGGCTTCAAATTTCAGGAAAAGAGATTCCATCTAAACATTAGAAGAACTTACTGATGGTAAGAGCAGTTCAGAGTGAGTCGGAGTCTGCTTCTTTGGAGGTTTTTAAACAGAGGGTGGATGGCCATCTATCAGGAATACTTTGTGTATTCCTACATAGTAGGGGGTTGGTTTCAATTACCCTTATGGTCTCTTCTAGCTCTATGATTCTATGAATCCCTGCTAAAGGCAAACCCTCTGAACAAAATCTTGGGAAGAAAACCCCATGATTTGTTCGTCTTAGGGTCACCATAAATTGGAAACGACTTGAAGGCCCACAACAACAACTCCATTCCATAAAATATCTTCCTAAGCAAAGTTCATCAAGCCCAATACTTTATTCATCTAGCTGTCTGGTCAAACATATCTGTGTGTGTGTCTGTGCTTTCAAGTCATGTTTGGCACTATGGCGACCCTATAAATTAGCCTATAGCATCTACTTTTTCTTACCACAAGATTTATAGGTGACTGTTCTCTTGGGAGTTTTTAGTGTTGCTCCTCCACGATTTACATTCTGTGATATTTGTTCTGTTTTGACGGATGAATTTTATAACAGATATGTATATGATTTTTTATTGTGCAAAGCAATTTGAGTTCACTTGTAAACAGGGGGTGGGGATTAAGTTTATTACATAAATAAACAATATATTCAATGACATGTATGTTAATTTTGTATTACATGCAGCTCTGTGGGAATTTCTTTATTATTAACTTTATTAATATTAAATACCATCTTTTTCCTTGTTGTGATCTGACTGGCAGAAAAGAAGGAAATCAATACAACAGTGTTCTGTGATCCTCTCTACATGTGCATTTGAAGAACTGCACTCACTGCAATGAAGCCACCAGCAAGAAAAAATATTTTCTGTGTACTGATGTCAGATTTAACTATATTTAAGGTAGCAACTCCTTCAACGGGAGGTACAGAAAAGTAAGTAATGTTTATAGTGTTGCTCTTGTTCCAGTACCTCTTAATTTTTTTGCCAGATTTCCTCCTGCATAATATCATCCAGAAGTTATTTAATTATTTGATTTGTACCCTGCCTCCCAATAAATAGGACTCAACATGGTTCACAATAAAGAGAAAAAAACCAGAGAAGTACCAGTGAAAACATAAAGCAAAGAATTAGGACAATCAACTTTAACAGCAATTAAAACATTTCAATTAGAACAGCTGATTAAAACCTGCCTGGATTAAACGTCCCTTCCATACCAATCCAACCTGACTGCCAAAGGCCAGCCAGAATTTAAAAAAAGGTTTTGCAGAAAGACAACAAGAAAAGGGCCAGCCAGTGTTCCTTGATATTACAAATATTTGTACAGTATTTCTAGAATATATCCAATTCTCCCACAAATAAATTTAAAAAATGGATAAAAGCTATAAACATCTCTTTGCTCAGTTTTTATGCACAATGGAAACTCTTATGAACAAACCTTGATGACAACGATGCTTGAACTGTGCTCAAGTGAACACAACCTACGCCTCAATATCTTTAATCATTTTACCACTGACAGAACAACAATCAGATCTGCTACACTTAAGCACAAAAGCCTAAAACTTACAGAAACAAAATCTTGGCTCAACAAGAAGCCTATGGCACGGCACATACCTATTGGGAAAGGTGCATTTTACTACAGGGTTTGCATGCACGATTTCAACTCATATACCAAAGAAAAAGTTTTACAACTGGACCTTCAGGATAAAATAAGTCTTTCATGGTTTTGAAGAAAACTTCCAAGTATTTCTCTGTGTCAATGCATACAGCATTGAATAAAAACTACCAGTCAGAACAGCAGACTGTCTGTATTTGCATTTTGTACACTGAACAGGAAGGCATCATGGCAAAACCGATCTGTTACTGCTTTACAGGCAGTAGTAAATGAGATTTACAGTTTATGAAAAGTTGTAAGGAGTTAGCTACTATTCTCCATGTTTAAACTTCTGTTTCAAATACTGCACAGCAAACTGTTTAGAAACATTGTTCGGTGAAGTACAGCTCAAAGGTGCCTAAGAGATCTTCTCTTCAGGTATAACTTTCAATTTCTTTTTTCTCATCTAGAGCAGTTCCAACTTTGGAAATTAAGTATTGATATTTTAAAAAAGATTTTTACTCCATTTTTCAGCATAGCTTACAAAGGGGCTCCCTTCCTCACTCAATGCATTTAATTTATGTAATACGCTACAACATTAAAACCAAATAAAAATAACAAATAAAAAGTATAATAAATTTTGAACTTTATAATAAATCAAGTTTCTGGTTCCAGACCTTTCCATATCAGGAAGATAACTACTTGAATAGGAGAGTTATCTTTCTTAGAACCCTGAATGATGGCAATTAACTGGCAAGATGTAGCTTTGTGCTACCACTGGTGTTACTACAGCACGGGTGGGGAACAGTTGTGGGTTTGGAGGCTACACTGGCCCCAGGGAGACCTTGGAGGGCTGCCTCAACCAAACCTCTCAAAGAAGAATCCAAAACTGATTTTGTTCCTAAATGCCCCCAAATAGGCATTTAGAAGGCATGTTCACTATATTTTTGGCATTTCCAGTGCCATTTTAGCCTCAGGAATTTTTTTTTTTTTAACAATAGGAAGTGACCTGGAAGTCAATTTCTGGGTCACTTCCATTTAGAAAAAGTTATCTTCTGGACTAAAGACAGTTGTTGGAGTGGCAAAACATGGTGAGATTGTCCCCATACTCTTTACAGACTATTTGGGATATTCTGCGGGAAAAATAATAAATGGGGGGAGGGAATCCTGGTGTGCCCTAGGGCCAAAAAAGTGCCTAAGGGATGCATGCGGACCATGTATCATTCTTTTCCCACCCCTGTACTACAGAAAGTTCACCCACCCATGGTACCTTTAACTGTGGGGAACCTTCAACAGAACTTGATATAATCTTAAGTCACAAAGAACACAGGAGGAGAGGGAATTCTTCTCACATCTAAACATATAGACGTTTCAATCTTTTAAGGGTCAAAAACAAGTGAATAGAAATTGTTAGGCAATATGTATGTTGTTAGGCAATATATATGTTGACCCTTATAGCAGGGTTCTGGAGATTCAAATCCTTGTTCAGACACTGGGTGACCTTAGGTATATCACATTCTCTCAGCCTCTGAGGAAGGCAAAGGCAAACCCCCTCGGAACAAATCCTGCCCAAAGGAAAACCCTGAGATAAGTTCACATCAGGGTTGCCATAAGTGGGAAGTGACATGAAGGCGCAAACACCAAAGTACCATCGACAGGTTCTTTGTAGGCATCATTTCTCTCTCCTTTGAAAACTGTCTTATGGCGACTCTAAGGCAAATCTACCATGGGGGTTTTCTTGGCAAGATTTGTTGCCTTTCCCTTTCTCTGAGACTGAGAGAATGTGACTTGCCTGAGGTCACCCAGCTGGATTCCATGGCAGAGTGGGGATTCAAACCCTGGTCTCCAGAGTCAGAGTTTGAGCAGGTGCACAGGGTTGCTGCGTCCCTTTCATCAGTGATGCGGCAGTGAGGGTTCTGGGTACTGAGGGACACAGTGGCAGGCATGTGCGTATGCCCAAACTGCTTCCTCATATGCAAATAAGGAAGCAGTTTTGGTACCCACACCCCTACAGCTGCCACATCCGTTGCTGCCACTGCTGTCGGTGTCCAGCAGTAGTGCTTGACAGACCCCCTGTGAGGGCTCCACAGACCCTCAGGAGACCCCAGGTTAAGAACTATTGCTCTTGGGAATCTTCTGGATGACATGACTGGATCTCCCATCAATGCCCTTGCCTCACTGCAGAACAGTGAATGCGTAAGGCTACAGAAATAGTTGCTCCAAAACAATGCCTCCAGCAGTGTGGAACCCAAAGTTTTCTGGTCCTCTGAGTTACTCAAAGGAATGATACAGACTGGATGAAAGTTACAGTGAAAATGGCTTAAGCCTTGACCTGAAGAAATTTTCCAAGCTCTGGGATCGCTTTGATAGTACAAAAAAAATGTACCCTCTTCATTAATCATTCCAAGTTTACCCACCATGATAAGCCTCTCAACTCACAATGAGTCACAGGTCCTCTAATAATTTTGAGCCCATATTTCTACCTCAAAGGGAAGCACTACTAATGACTCTGAAGAAATCTCACATAAAGTTAATGCTACTGACAAAACCACTGATTGGATATGGAGCTTAGGAATGTTCATCAAAAATCCCTTTCAACAACCCGAGAATAAAAACAGAAAGGGAAATGTTGGAATTAGATGGATCAAAGAGCAGAATACCAAGGCTGATCTAACTGATCTTTCACTTGATCTATTTATGCTACTTGTTCCAGGTTTGTCATAAGGAGTAAAATAATGGTGGCATACAGAACCAACTTTTTAATAACTAGAAAAGGCAGGAAATGAATGCCTATAATTTTAAATTTCATAAAAGATGGGCTTGCATGGCACCCTCTTGCTTGCTGCCAAAAATAAATAATCTATTAGCTATGAATTCAATAGTTCAATTATCTTTCAAAAGTGGAAAGCAACATAAAAAGATTTTATTTGGGACTTTCAAACAAAATTAATTGTTCTAATGGAAAATTTGTTATACTTATTGATCCAAATGAAACATGTGAATTTGTCACAAGGGTGGTTTCATATTCCAGAGAATGAGACTTGGAAAAGTTCATTAATAAATGAAATGCTTCAGGATCTGACCATAATACAATCCAGCGAATGGCAACAGCAAAACAGTAAGTGTAAGAAGAAGTGATTTAAAGCTTCATTGTCTTTCTCAGTGGACAGTCTTGTTCGCAAAAGCATACTCATGTCCTTATGTTTTTAAATAGTTTCTGTATTGTTTCTACAAATGCTACCGGTAGTCATGAGAAGGAAATTTAATTTCTTTGTAGCTTGTCAAATGGTACCATTTTATTTCATGCTGTTTACCTAAGTGCTATCATCACTGTTCAGTGTTGATATACAGCTTGATTTTGGTTAATGTTGTTCAAGTTAGTTATATCTTTTCTTATCTAAGTATCAGCATGGTTTGGAAGTTCATCCTCCCCATCTTTTCAAGGTATCACTTACAGTGAAACCAATATGCTACGATACCTAAACTGAAGGCAATAAAGGTGTTAGTTAATCATCATATTGCAGTCACTAAAACAAAGGACGGAAACAAAATGATACTGCACCAATGAAATCAATAATCTATATCTGTTTTTAAATTAAGGTATTCATCATTAAATCCTAATGTACCTTCCATTGAATACTTTTTAAAAAGCTAATTATTGCAAGATCATAAAAGTGACAGTAACTTAGAATTACTCCCAACAAATTGCATTCAATTATAAAAAAATCAAAATCAACAAATCACCAAGGCTTGATGGATATTCACAGATTTTTAAATAAAATTTAGTACTCCTACACTGGAATCCTAGCATACAGTAAGGATTGTTTTGTTGCCTATGCTTGTTAAGAACCCAGAGAAGCTACACTCATTCAAGATCTATAACTCCAATTTCCTAGGACACAAAGTATTTTACCCACATCCTTGCGGACCATCTTAATGACACAACAAAATATATCCATAACAGATTAACAAACCTGGCTATACTTAAAAGTGTGTGAACCCAATGTTAGTTAGGTAGTAGACTACGATAGATTCTGGTTGCTAAATCCATAATTAAATTAACTGGTTAATGGTCACTATCTCCAAATAGAAGGATTTTAATATCTACTATTTTATCTAAGTCAGAGGCTGCAGTGCCAAGGTAATTGATAGTGCTGGTCCCAATTGAGGAGAGGAAGGTGAGGAGGATGAAGTCTTCACTGACATCTCCTGGTCACCTCCTCCCATTGATGATTTCTGCAATTTAATTAACATAGGAACCTGGTAAAGATTATACCACTGGTACTGATGACATGATTTCTAGATTTTTGGGGGAGGGGAAGGAGGAAAATCATCATACAAGTCACAAGTCAAGTTGAGTCAGTGATTCATTTATTGCTGAATTGAATCCAACTTAAGTCTGACTTGAGTCTGAGTCAATCAACCTGAGTTCTCATTCTCCCTAAAGCTGACATATTCTTCAAAGGCAATAGAACACACTGATCAGACTACAGAACAGGCATGCCATAGCTTCTACAAGATCAAGTAGAGAGGAACTGGTGGTTGTTCTCCAGTTAGAGAATACCTTCTTTGCTTGCAAAACCATAATATTGCTGATACATTTTTCAACATTTATACATATAAAGCAGTCCTGGCATAGACATCTGGAATAGTACAATATTTGTCATAGCCTACCAAAGCTGACAAGTTGTCTGGTCCAACCTTCAAGACTAACTGCAAAATGGTCCCTGGCATCTATACAATAATCATGAAGCTGTCAGCCTGCCACTCAGCTGCTCACCTGATAGCAGCAGGCCACTAGAGAAAGCACAGGTCCTAGGTGAGGTTGGCAGCTGTCCCAGCCCATCCTCATAAAACTTGCTGGCTTTTAAGTCATATTATCTTGCAGTGAAGTACATGGCAAAGTACATGGACAGTGTACATGCAGTTTCAAGGACTTATGGGAGAAGACAGTGCAGCTTCCAGTTCTCCTGCAAGTGTGCTCATCAATGAATGATCTTGCCCAGCAGCAGCACTGCAATGTGCCAGTGCTATGGGATAAAACTGATTGTTAGCATCAGTGAGGGGAAAAGCAGGCACTGGAAGGGAAAAGTCAGTCCTAGAAAACCGACAGAGGGCAGTCTGTCCTAGCTCCCCTCTGCTGGCCACAATAAATCTGGAACTTGGCCTGAACACTTGAGACATCTATTATTAAATTCAAAAGTATCTGCTTCAGTTTTTTTTTAGCAAAAAAAGTTATCCCTCTCTGAATGGAAAACTATGATTAGTAACATAATAGAAACTAAAAATATCACTTGACGTTGTAGTATACAAAAGGAATAGAATTAAATTCACAGTACAGCATATGAAATATAGGAAAACTATGAAGGGAGGCCATATGTATAGACATTACACAAACAAAATTACCATACAGCACACAAAGAGTGGGGTGAAGTGCAAGCAAGCAAACTTGGAAATCCAGCAGCTGAAACAAAAAAAGTCACACTCCTGCCACAAAATGAGTACAAATCCAAGATCTTACCCTTGCTAGGCATCAAAAGGCGCTTCTTCATATTGCCTGGTATAACAGAGGGAACATAAAAAAAGATTGTATCAGTAATCAGATACAGTATTATTATAACAATGTAAACGATGTTAAACATTACCTGTGCAGGGGTTTATTGATTTTAACAGAGGTATTGATTAATTTTAGCAGCAATGATGGGCAATACCAGAAGAATATTGTTAAGAGTACAATGCCCTGACAGGTATAGCAGGTACAAAGTTAGATCTAAAAAAATGTATGGATGTATTATTGCAGAATGAGAGCAATATGATAGAGTAGTAAAATCTGTTATGATGTTATGATGAGATAGTTATTAGATGATCTGATATAGTCATAAGTTTAATTTAGAAGAAGTGGATTCCATCAATTACACTATAGCTATTCTTTGGGGAGTGAGAAGTCACATATTTAACCCTTTTTCCCTGCATGTAGTAGTGTTTAATTGTTGTTTTATGTTGTTGTAGAGATAGATGCAGCAGACAGAAATGTTTTATGTTCAGTTGGTATAGATTGTATTCCTTTCCCCCATACGTTGTTTTAGCTATTTTTTAAAAAAAATATATGCAGTCCACCCTTCACATTCATGGGTTTCTCTTTTGCAGATTTGATTGTTCATGAGTTTTTATCTACTGCTTGACTAGCTCATCCTTCTCACTCCCTCCTCCTCTTCTCCATCTCCTGTCCTGCCAACAGTGTCATCCAGTGGCACATCTAGCTTCAACAGTGCCTAGGACAAGCATAGAAGTTGTTCCCCTAGGTGCTGCTTCTCCCGCTGCTGCCGCCCCAAGCCAAGGATGATCCCGGCAAGGGCAACAGCAGTGGGCCAGGCCTGGCCCAGGTGGAGGGGCTGCTGCTTCTCCCACTGCTGCCGCCCTGGCCTGAAAACAACTGCAGCAAAGGTCTATTTTTAATGAGTTTTTCAGGTTTTCCTCTCTCTCCTCTTCCCAACTCCCTCTGTGCCTGTATGTGTCTCTATCACCCTCCTGGGGCCTTGTGCTGAATCCACAGCTTCCATGCCACCACCCAGCCAAGGCCCCATAGAGATCCCGGTGAGCAAGGTGATTTCATTGCCCTGATGTTGTCAAGCAGAGCTGTCCCCCTCCCCTATCTTCCTCGTTCTCCTCCCCCCTCCAACCAGCCACTGCTGTTGCAGCTGAAGCCAGCCCAGGGCTGAGCTCACCAGTTCCATTATTCTCTGTTTATGCCTTTGCTCTTCCCTCTCTGTCTGGCACCCCCTGGCTCACTCGGTGGGGGGCAGTCCAGCATCCTGTTCAGGGGAGGGGGCAAAGAGGAGCCTTGCAAGTCCTCTTGCTCTTCCTTGTTCTTCTTACCCTGAAGGCCCAGCCCTGGGTGGAGAGGCTGCTTCTCCTCCCGCCCCAGGCCAAGAATGAACCTGGCAATGGCAGCGGCAGTCCGCGTGGGCCAGGCCTGGGTGGAGGGGCTGATTCTCCCACCACTGCTTCTGCTGCTCTGGGCCGAGGACAACCCCTGCAAGGGTGGCAGCAATGGCAGGAAATGCTACTGTTCTCAGGGTGCGCTGCTGGGCCAGCTCTCCCGAGCAATGGGGCTGGGGGGGCACAGCTTTTTTGCGTCCCTCTGGCATTAGTGCCCAGGGCACGTGCCCTACTTAGCCCACCCTAGATACGCCTCTGGTGCCATCCCATCACTCCCTTTCTTAGCTTGCCACTATGATGCCTCAGCCACTTTTTAAATCCCTTCCCATCAACTATCATGGTGACAAGGTGGACACTTTTTGCAGGACAAGAAAGAGAGAGGAGAAGGATTGAGGATTAAAGTAGATAAGAAAGGTTTTAAAATCTGGCTGAGGCATTGTGGTGACAAGCTGTGAAAGGAAGTGATGGGACGGCACTGTTGGCAGGACAGGAGATGACAGAGGAGTGGCAGAAGAAGGAGTGGTGCAAGGAGGTTGATCGGCTGAGAGAGGCTTGAAAATCTGGCTGAGACATCATGGCGACAAGGTAGTACATGGAGTGATGGGCCAGGGCTGTTGTCAGGAAAGGAGTCTGTAGCATTCATGAGGGGGCTTAAGATATTTGCAGTTTTCCACTTCTGTGAGGGTCCTGCGCTCTAACCTCCATGAATGTGGAGGGCCAACTGTATAGAGAGAGGTTCATTAACTGCCATGCTAACAATATACATCTTTTTAAATTAAATTCCATACCATCTCTTCTTATACTAATTTAGGGCATAACTACTGTGGCTATTTAAGGATATCCACAATGCTTAGCCTTCATAAGCAAACTAATGAAACTGATGAAAAATAATCTACTGCTCACATACTTATATGTCCCTTTTTTTTTTAATGACTGTAGTCATCAGTCATCCAGCTCTTTCAGACAATCCTGGTTTACTCACAAAAATACTAAGCCTGCAAGCAGATCACAGTAAATACAACTACCACAATAATGGGGATGGGGCAGGGAAGATTTATTTTCACATCTGACACACAAGAAAATACTATGGGGAGTTTCTGTGTTTAATTCTTGGACATTATTTTACACAAGAGCAGAGCTTATTATCCTTGACTTTGGATTAGGAACACTGTACTTTCTCCCATGAGATTAATAGGTTTTCTGGTAGAGAAAAAAGGTTCCAACTGCTGTCAGCAGAATCATGTCAAACTACTACATAGTCTTTCTCATGATCTATTGGATTTAAACAGTCTTTGTGAAGTTTCCTAAATATCAGAAGCCAAAGTCTTTAGGAATGAATAGGTAAGAAACTGTCTAGGAGTTGCTCCATAGCAATTTTTATATAATAATAATAATAATAATAATAATAATAATAATAATAATAATAATAATGGAAAACATTTGAATAGCTCTGTCAATGGTATATGCATTATTTCATGCTTTCTGAAAGTATTTTTCAGACAAAAAACTCACTGAGCCCCTCTAACACAACAAACATTTCCTATTAGCTATATCTAAAATGACGAGTTATTGAGGAAACTAGGTTAATGACTTAATAAATAACAATAAACATTATAATCAGAAAATATTCACCATCTATTCCATTGTGCTGCTCATAGCTTCTTTTTCCCAAGATAGTTGGTGATCCACTGTTAATCATTGGGCCAAACTTATTACAAGGCACACTGTTGAGGGAGCCAGACAAACTCTTAGCAGGATCAGGCTTCAGAGGGCAAGGATGAGATTCTGTACGGAGAGATAAGTATTTTAGGGCCATGTTGCAGAAGATGGTAACAGACATGTTTGCTTAAACCTGGAATGGAGAACCTGAATCTCAAGGAACATTTCATTTCATGAGACCTTCAATACCATCTGACTCTCAGGCCTGTATCTACTTATGTCAGTGTAGCAGTGGCTGTGTGTTTTTGCCTTTTGAGTAACTATTTTAAATACATCCATTTGCAAAGGTACAATCCAACTGCACTAGTTAGGATTTTCACTCTGCTAGTGTCAAGGTGGATGCAGGTCTTGCTGCCTGGACCCTTCCTCTTCTGCGTCTCTCCTTCATGTGTGTTTGCACGTGGACATACACACATATGAACAATAAAGAAAAAAAAACAGGGTGACAGTGAGAGAAAGATCTAGGCAATGTGCTAACTCCATCCACTTTCACATGTGACCCTGTTCACCATCAGATATGGCTTGAATCTCCATCTGCTGTACCTTGTGACTGATTTTTCTCATAGGAAAAATATTCCCAGCTCCCATAAGAAAAAGTTCCAAACTCCTGGTTTAAACTCAAGTCTGACTCAATCATGAACACATGAAGAAGCAGGAAAACTTGTTAAAAGAAAGATATGCCCAAATGATAGGAACTGAACCTTTATACCCTCCTCCATTTACCCCCACAACACTTTTATTTTCCCACTAAGCCAGCTGGGGGCATAGATGGTGTGGAAGCAAACAGCAAGCAGGTGGTGAAATATCCCTTTGCGCTAAGTATCACGGGACATCACACATACACACACCGTGTGACTGGGGAGGGACTAGATTTATACCATCACATGTAGTGTGAACCTTAATTTGCCTTAGCCAGTGGAGGCAGAAACACTACTTTTAAAAAATATGATTAGGTTTCACTCTTAGCTGTGAGGTTTAGAGTATAATCTACAAATTATTCAAAAATAAGCTCCACTGAGCTTGCTTCCAGATATGTGGACAGAGGACTTCAGCCTTAGTTTGTATTAGACTATTTGATGGCACTTAATAACCTGAAAATAATTATTCTAAAGCTGATAGGAATGTGTTTAAGTATGAAAATATAATTGCCAGAAAGCGCATCAATATTTTAGGCTAGGTAAGTGTATAACTGTTTTCTACAAAGAGCGTAAATAAGAAATCAATAGTAGGTATAAGATTTATTAACTAATATCACAGTCACATATATGTTTACCCGCTTACTTCAGTGAGACACATTTAAGAGTAATGCCCAGACGACCGCACTATTAAGTTTCTGTTAACCAGTCTTTGCAATTGAAATTACATCTGGGTCTAAATGCAAGTCAGGGCTATGGAGGCCATTCCAGCTTTAGTATGTTCTTAAATGAATGTTATCTGACTTGAGACTTATACAGTTGAAGCCCCCAGGGGCAATAGAAGATGTTATTTAAATCAAACATCCTGAGACAGGGGCACAATATGCAATAAGCATTCTTGAGCCACTGGGAGAAAGATGATGGGATGTTGCACTAAGTGTGTGGGAAATGATCCAAAAGAGGGTGTTAGGAAGAGAGTCTTTGGGAGTAAAAAGGCCAGAAAGTTCTCTGCCTCCTGCAGCAAACAACTGATAGCAGATAGTTCATCATTTCAGATATTTGTTACATGCTCTGATCCTAGCTGTATGAAGGACCTTAATTCCACAGAGACTGAAAAACATATATCGTAGTGTTGGATTGATTCTTCATAAGAAAGTTATATCATTCTCCCTGAATAAGTTAGTGTAACTGAAAAGTGAGAATCTTCTCCCTTGCACACAATTAGAGGCAGAGTTCACTTTTCAGAGTCTGTTTAAATCCCAAGATTCAAGCTCTCTTAAAGCCATAATGAAATAAAGAACTCATAACATTTTGAGAGCTCTTAAAACTTTCAATACAGAATTATTCTGAAAGTTAAAAAAAGTACTTCAATGGAAAAATATCCTGATTTGCACAATGATTCCCTAATGTATAAAAATGATATGATTCATAGCTACTGGAATAATATATGCTAGGTTGTGTAAAAGATTTAAAAATAATGGATCACAAAAAATGTGGAATTTCATTGCCATGGTCAAATTCTCAAACTATGTAAGAAGAAAGGACAGATTGCTTATCTGTAACTGTAGTGCTTTGAGTGGTCATCTGTGCCCTCAGACAAATGGGTCTTGCACATGTGCAGATCCAAATTCAGAATGTTCCAGAGTTGAGTAGCTTTTGGCAGTAACTCTGGCACCGGATGTGAACATAAACAGCACCAAGAGCTACTTCACTCAGTTCTAATGTCTGACATGTGGAACCAGAGCTGCAGAAAGAGGGGAGGAGGGTGGGTTGTGTGAGGGCACACACAACCACTCAAAGAACTACATTTACAGGTAAGCAAACTGTCCTTCTTCTTTGTGGTCTCTGTGCCTCACACAAATGGGTGACTAGCTAGCTTACCACTGGAGGTGGTCCAAGGTAATCCAAGGACAGAAGATAGCACTGTCCATCCTAATGTCACATCCACATGTGTCCTGCAGTCTATATGGTAGTTCCAGATAAAAGTGGAGGTCTGTGCCCACATTGCAGAGCTGTAGACTTCCAGGAAATGCCACATAGCCAGGTGTTGAAACAGCTCAAGCAGAATGGGACTGAATTTCTAAAGGTCGAGGCCTTCTGGTAGGTTGTTAAACCAGATTAACTAAGTTAATCACTCAGTGGGTCAACCCGTTGTGAGAAAACAGGTAAACCAGATTTCCGGCCCCCAAAGCAAACAATAGTCAAGAAGACTGTCAGAGTGGGCGTAATGGGCGTAACATGCCAGCGCCCAATGTACGTCCAGGCTATGGAAAGTTCTCTCTAAATCTGACAAGGATTCTTGGTAAAAGGCTGGCAATACTATGTCTTGGTTGAGGTGGAATGCGAAGACCATCTTTGGGAAGAACACTGGATTCAAGCAGAGCACCACCTTGTCTCTGTGGAAGACCAGATAGGGTCAGCTCAATCACAGTGCAAGAGTTCCCCCATCTGTTTGGCAGAGGTGATGGTCATGGGATTAAAGGGCTTTCACATAAGAGAGAACAAGAAAAAGAGAGATGGAACTGGGTCCCAGATGGGAAGGTAGAGATTTGACAGGCCTTGCAATAATCTCTTACTGGTGGTGCTCCAGAAGAGTGCAGCTAATGCGTATGTGACGGGCTGGTGAGCCACTATGGCAGATAAGCAGATGTGGGGTGAAGAGAGGGACAGGGCCTTCTCTTTGAGGTGGAGCAAAAAAGTCAATGCCAATCATTCATTCACTGGCACAGAAGGGAGACCTGAGGCCTGCCATGGCCTCCCCTGCTACAGTACAGGATGTGTTTGTGGTTCCTCTTAGAAGTGAACATGTTGATGGGAGGACCCCAACAGTTCAGTATGAGGGTGAATGGTCTTTTGGATGGAGTCCATTTGTGGGGCCCCAGAATCACACAGCTGAGAGAGTCCACTATCATATTGCTCATCTTGGGACATGCAGGGCTACTGGGATGACCAATCAAGGAATGCACCAGTCTGACAAATGCATTGCTCGGTTGTTCATTGTGGAAGATCTGGTACTGCCTTGTTGGTTTTTGTAATACAATGTGGTCATGTTATCTGACAGCACTTGTGCTATTTTGCCTCTGAGAGATATCTTGAATGTCCTGAAGGCCTTGATTACGGCCACCATCTCCAGGTCACTGATGTAGAGGCACTGCTCTTTGTGGGCCACTTCCCCTAGAATGTGAGACCCTCATAGTGTATGCCCCACCCCAGGCAAGAGGCACTGAATGTCACCAGAACCATAGGTTGGGATGGGCTGAATGGCATTGCCTCAGTCAGGTTCAAAGATCAGAGTCATCAGCACAGCATGAAGTGGATAGGTATGGGAATCTGCAACCTCTTGCCCAGAGAATCCTGGCATGGGTTGAAATGTCACAGGAACCAAAGTTGCAAGGGTTGGAACCAGAGCCTTGCACATGTGGTGGCCATTGTGGTGGCAGTGAAGAGGCCCACTAACCACAATATTAGTCAGAGATTGTTGACCTGCAGCAGATGTGACAGGTGAGGGTCTGTATGGTGTGAGCTCAAAGTGGAAGAAGAAAGACACAGGCCAGTCTGGAGGGCTCCTATAAGGGCAGTGACTGTGATGGGATGAAATGGGATTTTTCAACATTAACTCAGAGGCTCAGGTTGAGTAAGAGGGTTAGGGTCCTGCCTATGTTCTCATGCAATTTGTGCTCCATTGAGGCCACATGAGCTGATTACCGAGAGAGGGAAATATTCTTATCCCCATTGTTTTTATATGACAGATGAGCACTGCCATTACTTTTGAAAATAGGCAAGGTGCAGTGGACAGTCCAAGGATTTTGTACTGGTACAGTTTATGACTGACCACAAAACATAGGTACTTCCTGTGCTGAGGGTGGATTCATATGTGGAAGTAGGCATCTTGGAGGTCTAGCAGTGCAAACCAGTCTCCCAGTTTTAGGATGGGGAGGATGGATGATAGGGTAGCCAAGCAAAATTTTCTGGTCTAGATATAGTGGTTTATCCCCTCTTAGGTCCATGATAGGTCTGAGTGAATTATCCCTTTTTGGTACAGTAAAGTATCAAGAGAATAATCCACTGCGGGTAGCCTGCTAGGGCAGTCACTCAATGGCATTTTTCTGGAGGAGGGCAGTGACTCCCTTGTGAAGGATGTGCAACAACAGGGTATAGCTGAAAATGTCTGTTGTAGGGAGGTGCGAAAACTTGATCACATAGCTGAGGTGGATGATAGCGAGGGCTCAGAAATCACAGCAGATTTGCTACCATGCAGTAAGGTGACTTAACAAGTATGTGGATTCATGGGCAAGGAGGTGATGGCGCAAGAGCAGAGGCAAAAAGAGTGGCAGACCAAGGGAGTAAAAGGTGCTGTTTGAAGACTGTGCAGGATTTTTTGGAGGGGAGGGATGGTTGATATCACAACCATCTAGAGGAATACTGTGACCTCTCTCACTGTGAAGACTGCTGAGACTGTCAGAACAGACAGCATAATTCAGAGTACAAGGAAGGCAAATTAAACCTCTGCTAGTACAGTCTGTTCTGGCAAGAAAAGCGAGTGGCCCACTTTCTTGGTCACTGTATGGGCCTTAAGGAGGGCATCCCTAGCCTCACCAGTGAGGGTGCCGAAAACGCTTTCCTTTTGTCAAAGGGCAGGTCCTTGAACCAGGTACAAGTGTCCTCAGTTAAACTCACAGATCTCAGCCAGGCGTAGTGGTGAAGGCCAACAGAGTTTGCCATCACTTTTGCATCGTAATTTGCACCATGATATGCTTCGGTAATTTGCCTCAAATCATGACAATGGACTTCTTGCTGAAAGAGTCTAGCTATGTTCCTCTGTTCCTCCAGCAGGTACAAGATGAAGGATGCCATCTTTTTCCAGAGGAACTGCTGATACCCTGCCATGCAGGCTTGACAGTTGGCCACTCAAATGGCCAAAGCTACTGAAGAATAAACTTCCTGCCACATAAAGTGAGATGATGGCCCTCCCTACCTGGAGGAGTAGACTGGGACTTGCAGGTCAACATTGAGTGGCTCTGATTGTAATTGAACTGGGTACAGGACAAGTAAGGAAGACCATGGTACCCACCTGTTGAACTCAATTAAAGTTCTCCAAGCATCTGGCTCTGGGTGGTATTGATGACAGCTTTGTCCAAGATTGCCCAACTATGGAAGCATCACAGTTGGTAGTAGTAGTAGCACGGCTGGAGTAGAGCTGTGGACACTGACCCTCTGAAAGGCTGGATCCAGAGAGACAGCCCTCTGGGATTTGACCTCAAGTCCAAGGGATTTGGCTAATCACAAGATGATGCTGGCATAAAGGAAGAGGTCTTCTGGAGGGGGCACTGGTGTTGAGTCTCCTATACTGTTGGTCAGAGATGAAGTGAAAGGTAAGGGGAATACTGGTAGTGCATCCTGTACCTTCTCATTTTCCTCTTCTACAGATTTTCCTGGAGAGCCCAGGGCCTGATGGTGTGACTTGGGGGAAACTGGATTGCGTGAGGGAGGTCTCTGAATGGACGATCCAGCTTCTTTTCCCAAAGGGTGCAAACTGGTGCTGAAAGGGGCCTCTAGGTCCAATGGCTTTAAGGTCAGCACAGCCGAAGATTGGATGGTCAGGGAACACTGTCCTGACTGCTTAGATTTTGAGACCACTGGAATGGAAGAGCGGAATGAAAGAGCCCTAGAAGCCAGGGTCAAGGGGGAAGTGAGTGGGGACCCAACTGATCTTGGTACAGAGTACAGGTCTTTGACTGATAGCAACGGCTCCACAGCGATAGGGAACATCAAGTCTTGGGTGAATAATGATACCAATGACTTCTTTTGAACCAACAGAAACAGTCACAGGCACAACATCGACATTCTTGACAGTAACAAGGTGTGTCCCTTGCTGGTACCAATATGTAAGCATAAAGAGGTTCTACCCATGGAGGTTCATAAATACAGCAACTAGAAGCTGCTGAGTCAGAATCAGAAGAAGGCTCCCAATATTGGGATCAGTACTGAGATCAGTCCAAATTTTCATGCTGGCGTTAGTGTTCCCAAAAGTGTCTTCCTGGACTTGGGGCAATCTATGCTGAGCCAGTGGTGCAGGAGTTCGATCTGGAGAATTTGATGGGACTCAAGAAGGTACTTGAAGTGGAGAATGACACCTTATAGACTTCAAAGCATGGATTTCAAAGCAATCCCAAGGAGATGTGACAGGGAACCCAGATTAAGTGGTAGAGTTTGGGGGCCTGGGAGATAGGCAAGGCAGCTCACATGCCAGCAACTGGTGTCCTGTGAATCTTGCATTGGAGGGATGCCAGAAGGCTGATCCCGAGAATGGCACTCGGGTTATGTTTGGAGTGCATATGGCACCTCTTGGACTAGTTGGTCCTCCTGAATAGTCTCTTGAACACTGATCAAGGATGGAGGGCTCAGAGGTAGTGAGTGACAGGCCAAAGACATTGCCAGTACTCAAACCCAAAGCTCCAGGTATCAGGCAATCCTTGTCTATGGCTTATTTCTTTTCTAAAGGAGTGTTAGAATTGGCAGTACTCCTCTTTTGCCCTTTCCCTGACTTAGGGAGTACAGCGATGGACCTCCCTTGAGTTGGAGGGGGTAGAATGGATTCCAGGCCACCCTGAGACTTGAATGGCGGTACGGCTAGTCTGGATCCCATTGTCAATGAGGATATTGCTCTCTTGGTTGATGAAGAAGATGGGCCTTCCAAAACCAAAGTTAGAGAATGCTTCTTACAAATGGAGGCCAAAGCTGTTTGAAGTGGGTGGTTCTTTACGACTACACTGACAACTTTCAGAGACTGCTCCCACAAAAAAAAGAAAAGCTGAGATAGATGATTCTTGAGGCCTTTGGTAGTAAAACCCTTACAAATGGAACAAACGTTCACATTGTGGCCTTTGCCCAGGCAGAAGAGGCACTCTGAGTGACTGTCGGTATGAGGAATCATTCTTCTACACAAGGAGCAGTTTTTACAACAGGGCCTTTGAGGCTATAAAAAATAAATTACTGGTGAAAAAGCTGGGGAAAAGAGGGAATAAAAGGAAAGAAAACTATGTAACAACAAAAATCTTGTATGTATGAAGGAATAACTTTTAACCTTTTTAGAAGCTGCCTTGGGTCCCACTTTGGGGGAAAAGGTGGCATATAAATACAATCAATCAATCAGCAGAAATACGGTTGAGGAAAGAAAGGATACTCAGCAATAGTTCTTCCAAGGTGAAACACAGAATGAATGAAAAGGAACTGTGGGGTGTAGCTCTTGGTGCTATTTTTGTTTGCACCCAGAGGGCCAGGGTTACCACCAAAGGCTAATCAGCTCTGGAACATTCTGCAGATTGATCTGCACAGTTGCAAGACCCATTTGTGTGAGGCATAGAGATGACGAAGAAGAAAGAAAATCACCAAAATGGTATTATTTTACTGCCATATGGACATAATCCATTAGACTTTCTACACAGAATCTATTAAAGTAGACTGCTTCTTTTTAAAAAGCTATTTAAGTGATCCTGATGAATTATCTGAATCTAGACTGAGTAAATACAGGTATTCTGAAACGTGTACCTTGAGTCATGGTTTATGTATAATGTGTAATTTTAAGGCACCTCTTCTTGGTTCAGTGTTACTCTAATAATGTAGTAAATGAAACTTTTGTGTATAAACGTTTCATTTCCATAATTGTTCAACATGTTTAAGAAAAACAATGCAATAAGAAAACCCATACATATTCATTCATAGGTAAATCCCAAAGTGAGAGCCAACATTGTGCGCTGGTTTAAGCATTGCACTAAGACCCTGGAGTTTAGAGTTTGATTCTCCACTTGGCCATGGAAACTCATTGGGTGACCTTGGGTGTGTCACAAAACCCCATGACAGGTTTGCCTTAGGGTCATCATAAGTCAGAAATGACTTGAAAAAACACAAGAACAACAAATCCCACAGTGCTTAACCAGACTTACACCCAGATAACAATGAAGAAAACTATAATCTTAATTTTCAGCTGTAACAGTACATCCTAAGAAGGAAGAAAGTTTTACCAAATAAAAAATAATAGTGTTTGCTGGCTATCAGAGCATTTAAGAAAATATCATTAAATAAAATAAAATATCTTCCTTCCACAGTTTCAGCAAATATTTTAATACCAATGGCAGTTTACAGATCAAGCAAAATATTTAATCACCACACAACATTCAACCATCACTAAAAGAGATCACTTAAGAGAGAAGCCCATCATTACACAAAATTTTGAAAGATCATCGGCCTATCAAATAATGTTCCCCCAAACAAGCTACTAGCTACTACCAGAATGAAAAACCTACAGAAACCCAATCTTGTGATCTGGAAAATCAAATTTTTGTTTATCCAATTTTCCTTCCCGATATCTACAAGCCTTCTGCCTACAATTAAATGTGAAAAGATGTCACACCTTGCACACAAGCAATCCAGTGGGTCCGCCTTGCCTGCCCCTTGTGTAGTAAGGAGTAGTGAGTTTATTTAAGAAATATACAACCTGAACATACATAACCTTAGCAAAGTCCTCCTTAGCGAAGTCCTTACAAGCACTATTAGAACAATAAAAACAAATATTAATTTAAAATAAAAGTCATGCACTTGTGTGACATCTAATCTAGCAATTTTCATTAAAGTTATCATGGAAGGACAGAGGAAGAAAGACTATTTTTGTTACATATGGCTCAGGGCAGTCAAGAGGCAGCTGCTTGTGCATATGAAGAACAGAGAGAAGACCTTTTGCACAGTGAAACATCTTTCCAACAACTGTGAGGCCAAGAGTTTTTAGTGCACTCTTACACCCCTCTCTCATTATATATTATCTATGTATAATGACTTTCTCCTGAAAAGAAAAATGACTGCATTTATTCTTGTGGAGAAAAGCAAAATATATAACATTTGAGTCCACTCTTGTGGTTAGGGGACAATTGTGTGTGAACGGAGAAGTTGGGAGTGGAAAGCACAGACAGAGGGTAGGGCAGGGGATAGAACAAGAACTTGTTGTTCTTTGACCCTCTGCTTTTTGTCAAATTTAACAGGCTTTTTTTGCAAGTGAAAATTACTACTACTAGTAATAATAATATGAATAATAGTAATAATATCATCGTCGTCATCGTCGTCATCATCATCATCATCACTCCAGAGTACATTATAGTTCAAGCACAGAAAAAAAATGTGAACGGATCAGAAAATTATTCCATAGTCTAGTTACCTAGATACCGAAGTACTGCTTCTAAAGGTTTTCTAATGACTTGCTTTAGTAACAACAAATTTTCTGAAGCATCCGGTAATCGAGCTGCACCTGAAGGCAATATTGGGACAAAGAATACTTCATTTACATATTAAATAGTATCTCTGAAGCCAAAGCCCCACTTTTCTAAAAGTGTTTCAAAAGGAAATCTACATAGTGGGATGTACAATAATATATAATACAAGCTGGACCAGAAAAATGATCTTGTAACATATCCCAATCCCAAGGAGTACTGAATTTTGTTCAGAGCTCCAAGGCATTTGGAACTTACCATCTTGTTAAGGCCTCTTGGAGGATGGTTCAGAAGCAGAGCAGGGATAACTAACAACTTTGCTTTTCTTAAGACCTCGGGGCTTCCCCTGCTGCATTCTATAACATTAGAGGGGCCTAAGCCCCAAGCTGAGCCTTTCATTGCTACACAGCAGCAGGGCATAGACCACACAGTTACAGACAGAGGCAAATGGGGAAGGTGTATCCTCCCCACCCACTCCATGAGCTTAGCTGCTATCAGCAGTTTGTATACACAAAGGTTCCATTTCAGCATACTCAGCAAATAGCAACTCTATCATTTTGGGGCAGTCCTGTTCACTTTCAAGCTAATGGGCACCCAACCATTGTTATTAGAAAATAATATTCTCAAGTTATATGTATATTTGGCAGATGCTCAGGAGAATGAGCCTTAAAGGAGTTTTCTTAAATTATATGGTTCAGATATTTTATTGAACCATTTTTTTAAAAAAAATGCTTAAAAGTTAACAGTGTGCAATTACGATGTATAAAGACTCACATTCTGCTTTGATTGCTGCACTGTTGATAGGCGTGTGAGGGTGTCGTGCTGCATGCCATGGACGCAAGATGTCCCTACATAATCGTCTGGCAAGTCGGGTCAACTTTGTTGTGTGTAGATAGAAAGCTTGCCGTGTTTTCATGGCAAACTTGGGGCTCCCGTTGTTTCTTATGGGTGCACTGTGAGGACTCTGGAAAAAGGCAAATTTGTGACATGGTTGGTCAGAAGGGTTCCTTGAAAAAAAAATAGCTTGAGTGAGTTGTGATCTGTGCAGCCACACATACAGGATCTGCACTCATACAGAGCTTAAGCTGGAACTGGTGCTCTAGAGATCCGAAGGTCCCATATGTGTATGTGCGTATACCTTTTTCTTTTTCCTCTCCAGACCATTTTTCAGTCTTTCCGAGGGAAAAACAAATAATTTGGGGGGAAATAGTGGAAATTCACCTTTATTTAATTGTATTTCCTTTTAAAATAATGTGTGTTATGGAGATTTTACAACTACTGCTCTAGCTGAATTTGACAACCTCAAAATAATTCTATAATAACAATACAGATAATCAGGATTACACAATTACAATCCCTATAGATTAAAAATGCTTATAGTGTGTAGAAAAAGACCACTGTTGCTCCTGGAATTTGAGGCTGGGGTGGTGATGGAAAATATTGTTGTAAAGACTAAAGCCAAATGATAAAATGTAGCATGTTGCTTTGTCAAAAATACAAACAGCTTTGATATATTTGTTTTTAAACCTCACAACCTAATTTTCTCAACAGGCAAAAATCCCACCAGATATATTTGGTATTTTACAGTAACAGGTTCCGCTATCTCTTAACGTAAACATATTTGTAAATATTACTGTAATTATTACATTTAATACAGAGTCAGCCCTCCACTTTCACAATGGTTAGTAGTGCAGGACCCCTGCAAAAGTGGAATAACCATGAATATTGTGAGCCCCCTCCCCCAAAAATTATATTTAACACATACAGAAAAATGTACCTGTATTGGTGGAGTGGCTGGGCCCAGCAGCACAGACATTGCTTGCTTTCTCATTTGTGTGGTGGGGGCAAGGGGGTAGGAGGAGGGAGCAAGAGGAGGGAGAAGATGGATACCCACCCTATCCCCTTCCCACCCACATGAGTGAGCGAGTGAGGAAATGCCAGGGCGTCCTCCTCCTGACCCATCACCCTTCCCTAATCCCACCCGCACAAGTGACCAAAGGTGCTCATACCCCCACCTCCCATCCTATCCCCTTCTCCCCTTCTGCCTACCTGCACAAGTGAGTGAATGCATGTGCCCCCCCGTCACTCACAGGAGTGAGTGAAGGCACACACATGCAGCCTCCACTCATGCCCTTCCCCTCGGAAACCTATGAATAACCTAATCCACAAATGCTTCATCTGCAAATGTGGAAGGCCAACTGTATATATGATTTAATGCTAATTGCCAAGTTATAACAACACATTTTAAGCTTCTTAAAATAGTAAGGGTATAATTGATCTCAAATGCCCATTTTTACATCCAGGACCTGGGCCGTGGTCTCAGTGACATCAAAATCCCCCCTCTTAAAAAAGAAGCGTGTGTACAAGCATTATAAAAAGAATGCCTTCCCACTCGTTTTTTTCCTCCAACAGCCACAATATCGTCTTCAAGAGTCAAAAGGAGATTTGGTATAGGCATGTTCTGTGACCACAGGCATAAGCACTCAAAGATAATTAGCTACACCACATTAGTGTCCTTCCATGCAATCTCTCTATAGTCTGATATATGGATAGGATGGTTCTACACAGACTCTAACCTACCTGAAGCTGTGTTTCTAGAAATTCTGCAAGACCATCCTTTCAGTATTAGAACTCTAGGTTAATATGATTCACAGTGGTTAAAGGAATAGCAAGGAGGCTGGCTCACCATTCTGGCAAAAAAAAAAAAAAAAAATGGTTGAGGAGATGTTAACCAAACTCCTCTAGTAGAAGGCCTGCAGATCTTAACTGACGCAAGAACGCACACAAGCTCAATGACAGATGCTGGCCAATACAGTAAGATGGCGTAGTGGTTACTGAGATGAACACCATCACAGAAACAGTCACTTGTCTTGGCTGAAAAGATCTATAAGTACAAAGAGAATGCAAATCTACAGCAGTCAGGCTAATGATGAATGGTCTACTTTTACTTCATTTTGTGGGGTAAGAGAGAAAACTGAGAGGAGAGAATTGTCTAGCGTCAGATGGAAGTTCCGATATTACCTTGGGGACAAATGTCATGTCTGGGTACAAGCCTCTCACCCTGCTGAAGCACATTATGTGAAGCTATGAAAACAGGAGACACAGATTACTGTGAAGAAGCAGGCATATGTAAGTTGTGATTAAATTAGCGAAAAAACTCTAGGAATGCATCAGTTAAAGCTCCAGGAAGTTGGTGCCAGTGGCTCCCATGCCAGCAGAGATGTAAATTTGCTCTGGTTTTTAGCCTGAACTTTCAAGTAGTTATCAAAAGTGCTCATCCTATTTTGGGGATAGAGTTCAGCACCTTCAATAGTTCCTTTAAATTCTGGACTAAAATCCAAAGTAGTTAACATGTCACCCCACTGACATGGAACCCACCAACTGCCACTTGCGCTGCCACATGTTGATGGAAATAACGGTAGCTATTTTCTTCCATCAACACATATTAATTTACTGAGGGATTTCTTTCTATTACTATTTTTAAAAATATGTAGTTAGTAATGTGAAGGTTTTTATATACTTCTATAAATTTAACATTGCCAGTATTCTGCCTTATTTTTTATGAATTTCATTGAATTTTACTGGATTTTATGATATTTTATTGAATTTCTTTAAAAAGTTAATTTAAAAGAAAAAGAAAAAAATACAAGCAGATGAGGTTAGCTTCACCAATTGCAGATCCACAGTGAAACAAGATTTTCAAGGTTTTCAGGGTATCTCAGGGTAATATATCTCCTAGTAAAACCATAGCTGAATATGAAGGAGTCTTTGTGTACTTTCTGTGCCCTAATGAAATTGTTGCCACTCCTGCCTCACTGCAGAAACAGCAGCACATTGGTATTGGCCAACATTGTAAGTCCTTGTTCACTTAGCCTCAAAACTGGAACAGAGAACACAGATTGTCAGCTGGCAAGGATCAGTCACAGGCACCATCCTCTGCCCTATCGCTATGTGAACAACTACAGAATATCAAGGAGTACATACCAGTTCCATATCTCCATGAATAGGACACATCACATCTGTTTTTCTTACTTATTGTAAACATTTGTAGTTATACTGTCTACAGTCTCATCAACTGTTTCAGTCAGAAACAAGGGAAGATGTTATAGAGCTCTCTGTTCTGCCAAAGTCCTAAACTAACTGAGGTTTCAAGTCCTCTAAGGCCAAGGAAGGATTTATTGTTTAATAATGTGGGGTCAATAATGGTAGTAAAATGCTGCTCTGAAGTGCAGAGGTGCTTTATCAAAGAACTTCAGAGAAGGTTAAATTCATAGCTGTAGCAGCCAAACTTTCAGGCATGGAAAAGAACAGCTTGCTTACCAGGAACTGTGGTTCTTCAAGTGGTCACCTGTGACTCACACACATGGGTTGTTCTGCACCTGTGCAGCAACAGCTGGAACCTTCTATAAGTGTCCTAGGAATAAGTTCCGCTCCATCCACTTCATACACGACTCAGGTGATGCCCACATTAAGCCTCAATTCCAGAATCTGTGCCACATAGGTTGAATCACCCATAAAGATAAGAGAAGAGGAAAAAAATATCTGAGGCAGAGGAGGATGAATTGTGTGAGCTCACAGATGATCTCCTGAAGAACCACAGTTAGAGGTAAGCAACCTTTTCTTCTTCTTCATAGTCTCTATGACTCATACATGGGATAAAATACAAAGCATGATTTGCCCAAAGGAGCTGAGAGGTGTCAAATAATGGCTGCTGCCAAAACTGAAGGGCTTAGTTATGTCAAGCTAGAACTCTAATGCCTGCCTGACATCAAAGAAGGGTAGTGTCCTTTCTTCCTCTATTGCTGGGTTGGACAGAAAGTAGGGAGGATTAAGTCCTGAAAGAGATGAAAGTAGAAGGCCACTTTGAGGAGGAAGGTGAGATCCAGATGGTGGCCTACACAGCCCCTATGGAAGATCATATAGGGAGAATTGCGTCTGAGGGCGCAAATTTCACTCACTCATCTGGTCAATCTGACGGTTGCCGGAGCAGACATTTTCAAGGATAGGAAGTGTAAGCCTGTGGCTACCACAGGCTTGAAAGGCCTGCCTGTCAATGTAGAAGGAACAAGATGAACCTCCAAAAGAGTACTCTGTGTGTGTGTGCTCACAAAGGTTATAGAGTGGCAAAAGGCCTTGATGTCCAAATGAGGTCTTGATGTCCAACTGAGAAAACCAAGATATGTCCTCTGCTAAATTCAGGTTGGTCAAGATGGCAGCAAGGTAAACTCCAAGGGAGGAGAAGAGCATCCCCCTCTCACCAGGTAAAAGGAAGAATGTCAGGACATGAGAGACATCTGCCCATTCCAGAGAGGTTCCATTGGTCTGGAGAAAGGAGAAAAAAGAAGCCTATTTGATGGTGTGTGAATATTGATACCAGTCCCCTTCCTCCTTGTTCTGGTACCAAATCACAGTTGTGTCATCAGAAGTGATTTTTATTGCATGGGTCCTGCTCAGAGGTTCAAAGGCTCAACAAGCCTTAGAGACTGCCAGAAGCTCCAGCACACTGATGTGAAGGACATGTTCTGAATTCAACCAGGTACCCCCATCTAGAAGCAGTTAAAATACCTGCCACACCTTAGTACAAGCATAGTACAAGCATCTGTTGTTAAATCCCAGGAAGACTGGCAAGTTCAAAAGGGCATCTCCACCACTAGGTGGTCATATTGAGTCCATCAGTGTAGTGAATCCTGTAAAGGAAGAGGGAGACAAAGAATCATGAACAGATTATCATGTCCCCAGGTGGAAGGCATGAACAAACAACTTCTGGAGGAGAAGCATTCAGAAATGGATGAAGGGGAGTACAAAACTAGCAGCTGCCATGAGTATGTGAAGCAGATCAACCATCTTGGTTTATACTTATACTGTTGGTTGAACCCATTCAACAGGGGATGATAAGGCAACTATGCAGCTGTGGCATAGAAGGCATGACCCGGTCAAGAATTGAGGAAGGTGTCTATAAATAGGTGAGTTCTAGGACTAACTTTGAATGGGTGAATTCTAAGACCAATTTCTTCAGATTCAGTGTGAGGCCAAGAGAGTATAGTAGTGAAAGAGTCCAATGGATGACTGCATAGGGATGGACTTTGGATGGAGCCACGAGAAGCCAGTTGTTGATGTAGGAGAACACCATTATACTGAGGGTCCTGAGGTGAGTAGCCATAGTCATCATGGTCTTGATAAAGATCCTTGGTACAGCGCAAGCCCAAATGGAAGGACATGGAATTGGAACAGAGGGAGATAAAGAGTGATTTTGAAGTACTGGTGGTGGGCTGGATGGATCATTATATAAAAATACACACCTGCAGATCCACAATAGCAACACATTCTTCTGTATGAGTTGTGGTAAGATTACTGACAATGTCACCACTTGAAACAATACAGTATAATGAAGGTGTTGAGGTTTCTGGGTGAAGGTCTCCATCCCTCTCAGACACCATAAAATTGCAGGAGTAGAATCCTCAGAGAGAGCCAGTGATATAATGGTTTGAATACTGGACTATGACTCTGGAAGCCAGGGTTTGCATTCCTGCTCAATCATGGAAATCTGCTGGGTGAACCTGGGCAAGTCACTCTCACTCAGCCTCAAGGAAAGGCAAAGGCAACCCACCCTCTGAACAAATCTTGGCAAGAAAACTCTGTGATAGATTGGCTTTAGGGCTGTCATGCCCCAGCCCCAGGACGCAGGTGCAAACACAGACAGGATCCTTCCCAACAGCCACAATGCACAGACACGAACAAGACAATACTTACGGCAGCCCACGAAACTCAGAGCATTTATATAAAGAAGACGCATTAATTAGGAAAACAGCTGGGGGAGGCTGTTGGCTAATAAATACAAGGGCTGGGTGGGGAAAAATCTGTTGCAGACAACTGTTATTACTGGTAGAAGCAACACATTCTTCGTTTGGATCCTGTTCTCATGTTCCTAGAAAACTTTGAGACTTGCTTTGTGTGCTGACTATGCTGCTAGATACCCCTTGAACTGACAGTGAATTTATTACTGACATGGATTGCTGAAACAAAAAAAGGAAACTGACTGATAAACTTTTGTAAACCTTCTCTAAGGCTGCTACGATAGACTCTATTGGAAGACTACGAACTATGGCTGGCTACCTGGACAGGACAAGGGTCACCTAAGTTGGAAATTACTTGAAGGCACAAAACAACAACAACAACAACAACAACAACACCCACGATGGACGTCTAATAGTAGGATGGGTTTTATGACAGCCTTGGCAAGGAGGGTATGAATCTCTTGAGACACAGTACAAGATAGTTGAGTCCGATGACACCTGATGAAGGTAAGTCTTATAACTTGGTGGAGTATCCAAAATGGATGGTTTGGAGGACCCACTGGTTCACAGTTACAGACTACCAAGGTGCGGGAACAAGTCTCAAGCCTATCCCCCCACAAAAGAAGTGGAAGGATTCAGTGTAGGCAATCTCGCACCATCAAAAATGGCAGTGGGAGCAGTCCAAAGACCTCTTTGAGGTGGACTGAAATTTGCTCTGGTGACAAGTATGCTTCCTGGAAAAGGACAACTGAGACAATGGATGATGACTCCTTGATTTGAAGAACTGTGTCTTAGGGAGTGGTTGAGGGCAAGGTCAATAGGGTTTGAACCTGGGGAAGCAGAAGATTTGAAAGAGGTGGTGACCCCAACCATTCTTACCATAGTATGCAACTTTTGGAAAAGATCTAGCTTTTCATCCATTGATGAGCTGAACAAGCCAAGCTCATCAAATGTCATGTCCTCAACTTTAGTTCTAGTTTGTTGAGGAAAGGCTGGGAGTTGAAGCCAGGTGTGACAGTGCAGAAACATTGCAGATGCAATAGTTTGTGCTTCACAGCTCATGACAAGACGAGCTGATGTAATCTGCTCCCCCTCTACGTGATGAGCCTCAGGCTTCTGGAAGTCTTCTGGTAGCTTATCCAGTATGGGGGCTAAAGATTTCCAGATGACCTGCTGATAGACTCCAAATCAGGCCTGTTAATTGATGTTCTGGAAGGCCAGTGCCATGGAAGACTAGGCTTTCCTCACTTACAGCATTAAGTTTGTACCCCTCCTCTACTGGAACACCATGTAATTTGGCACTGTGTAATTCGCTGTGTAATTCGCCATGTAATTCGGTTCACTTGGGCGGCTTCCACTATGATGGAGTCAGCAGGGGAATGTTTAGAGAGGAAGTTGCAGGAGTTTTCACGAGCTCAATATAAGTTTTTGAGTCTCTTAGCAGTAGGCAGAACAAAACAGAACAGAAGGTTCTTCTATGACTGCCTAGCCACTTCCATCAAAAATGGAAACACTTAGGAGGACAAGACTGTGCTCTTTTAAAACCCGGCTCAGAGACTGGAGTTGGTGATATCTTGATTTTCAGGTCCAAGGTCTTAGCCATACCAGACAACTGCTCAGTACAAGACTGGATGTCCTCAGATGGAGAGAGAACTCTGAGCTTCAATGACCATATCTGATAAGGTGGAAGAGCCCAAGGTTTTCAAACAGGAAGAATCCAAGTCATATACTTGATCAGTGTTCTCTGTCTACAGAGCCAAAGCAGAGTAGTGAGATCAGGGCGAAGCTGGACCTGATGCTGGAGGAGCTCATAGTGCTGGAGAAGCCAAAGGATGAGGTTGTGGAGGAGAAACAGGCCTGCATCTTGACAGGTCACGTGATTTAACCACAGAGTGTTTGAATTGGTAGGGCATGTGATGGTTGAAGTGGAAGGGCACTGACAAGTTTGATCCCGAGGTGAAGGTGCATGGTCACTATAGTTTGGGTAAGGCTGTTCTAGAAAGCCCAAGGGAGAAGATATGGTAAGCTGAGTGGATAATCCTAACCCAAGTAGTGTGAATCCCAGGAATGGTACCAGTTAGAGTTGGATTGAGCGTCATGGTATAGTGAAGTGTACAAATGTTAGTTGATTTTCCAAGGAGGCAAGAGATCCCATGCTGGAGAGGCCTTGCAGGGTGCTAGGGATGGAACTGGTGAGATGAGTTAAGTCAAAGACAGTGTGAAAAAAGCTTCAGAGGGTGTATCTCAAGCCTAGTTTTGACTTGTTTGGTAGAGTCAGGAAAGTCCAGAGCATAATGTGAGGGAGTGGATGGACCTAGGATCCTACCTTCCAAGTAGGAACCCACTATTTGTACATCTTGGTTCTGGCAGGAGGAAAGATGCTTCTAGAGATTGAAGAGCTCTTCTTCCATAAGTTGGTGCTGAAGTCTGCTTAGAAGTGGGCTAGGTGACTGGGAGAGTGCACCAGATCTAAGAGCTTGATCTTTAGACTCTCTTATCTTTCATCTATGGTTTCTTCTCTGTGTCTCATTCCTCACTGGAATGGGTGTGTTTGGCCAGGTTCAGTCTTTCTGGTGGTGAGAACACAAAACTGTGAGCCAGACTCAACAAGGGAAGCAGAACACCTCAGATCTACACTGAGGTGTATGTTGGTGATAGGATAATATGCAGGTATTGATTCCGCCATAACATGAGGGTCTGAATGCACCTGTGAAGTTGGTGAGCCAGACCCTGAACATGGGCTTGTCGCCATGGCAATGCAGAAGTTGTTAGGGTTTCCCCCAGACTGAGGCTTTGAAGCAAGCTGCTCTGTTGCTGAAGGCCTGTTCTGTGAATTTCTGGTATGGGCACACAATGTGGGGCTCATCCAGGAAGAAAAGGCATGAAGAGTTTTTGTCAGATGCTAACAGAATACTATTTCTGAACTATTGCTTCAGGGCTATATGGCCAAGAAAGGACTATATTATACTTTTTTATGTCTTTTTTTAATAAAGGAAAATAATAGAATGGTACAAAGGGAAGGGAAGGGAAGGGAAGGGAAGGGAAGGAAAGGAAAGGAAAGGAAAGGAAAGGAAAGGAAAGGAAAGGAAAGGAAAGGAAAGGAAAGGAAAGGAAAGGAAAGGAAAGGAAAGGAAAGGAAGGATGCTAAGGGAAAATGAAACAAAAAAATACTCAGGAGGTCCCTGGCTGATGCTGATGCTGCAGCAGAAAGAAAGGAACTGAGGCTTGGAGTGGAAATTACCAGACATGTGTGAATGGAGTGGAGGGGCGGGGCTTATTCCTAAGAAATTTACAGCACTAGAAGGTTCCAATTGTTCTTTCTCAGACACAACACAACCCTTGTATGTGAGTCACAGAGACCATAAAGAACAGATGAATACTACAGTAACCATACCAGAATGAACCAGTAATTATTGAATGCAGTTATCCCTTTGTATTAGCCAAACTCTGGACCAGAGGAATGACTGTATTACTTGGTTACTCTTCATTGCCATGGAATAACCAAACAACAGCCTCCAATACTACAAATGTTCAAGCTTAATAGGGAAACAAAGCTGGAGTCAAACTAATCTGTGAAAATAGGCTGGATACTACCTGTTTCTCATACTTAAGTGGGGGAAAGATGTTAAGAGAGTTGTATCATGTGGAGGTTCTTCAGAGTGTTTCTGAATATGTGAAGATTTGAAACTTCCTATGACCAGGACTAAGTGGAATTGTTTTGTGTATGGCAAACGTAGCAAAGTAGATGCTGATGCTAAGACTGAATTAGGTCTTCTATACTTCCCTTGTGGTGGAGTACACTGCCCTACTCTGGGCAGGCATATAGAGCACTCCCAAATGTGGTTAGGAAACTGAGTTCAATTAATATACATGCCTTTCAATAGCGAGAAACTCTCCACTATCAAGAGAATCTGGCTGTTATCAATCATCAGCTCCTAGACACTGAGGAAGGACTGCAACCTGGAGTAAAACAAGAGGTCAGCTGAAGTGGGGCAAGCACGTGATCTGAGTTTTTAAAATTTATTATCATTATTATTTACAAAAACCAACTAACTTCTGAAAAAGAATTTTAACCTACATTATGAAAGGAACAAAATACTCTAGATAACCTTCTACGTTGGAGATATTTCAAGTAGCTAACAGAGTGGTTGGAAAACAGCAGAGGAAGGTGTCTACTGGGCATGGATACAATGTTCAGAAAACTTCCAGTTCTTTGGTTGAAGCTCTAGAATGTTCCAAATCTAGCTCACCAGAGACTGAGATGTCATATGGAATCAGAACTTTGTATGAAAAGATTCTTCATCCAGTTTTTAAGTCAACATTGCAGGCACGCAGAATTGAAGAAAGTAAATTGAATGAAATCAATTGGATTTACAAGAAAATTTTCATATGACCGTTTTCATATTTTCTCCTTTGAGTACATGAATAATCAAGTATATCTTCCTATAGTTTCTATGGACTATTAACTACCTGAACTAAAGAAATCCCCTCACTAGAATCATAGAGCTGGAAAAGAACACAAGGGCTATCAAGTCCAACCCCCTGCCATGCAGGAATATGCAATCAAATCCTGACTGATCGCCATTGAGCCTCTGTTTAAAAATCTCTGAAGAAGGAGATTCCACCATACTCCAGGTCAGTGTATTCCACTGGCAAACTGGTCTTATCGTCATGAAGTTCTTCCTATTAGTTAGATGGAATCTCTTTTCCTGAAGTTTGAAGCCACTGCCTTGTGCCCTAGTGTCTGGTGCAGCAGAAAACAAACTTGGTCTGTTATCCATATGACACCCCTTCAAACATTTAAACACAACTGTCATGCCACATCTTAATCTTCTCTTCTCTAGGGTAAACATATCCAGCTCCCTAACCACTCCTGATAGGGTATGGCTTCCAGGTCTTTTACTATTTTGGTTGCCCTTTTCTGGACATATTCCAGCTTCTCAATATCCTTCTTGAATTCTGTGCCCAGAACTGGACACAGGATTCCAGGTGAGGTCTGACCAAAGGAGAACAGAGTGGGGCTATTACTTGCTTTGTCCTAGACCAGTGGTTCTCAACCTGTGGGTCCCCAGATGTTTGTGGACTTCAGCTCCCAGAAGCCCCAGTCACTATGGTCAATGCTCAGGGCTTCTGGGAGCTGAAGTCCACGAACATCTGGGGACCCACATGTTGAGAACCACTGTCCTAGACACTATACTCCTATTGATGGAGCCTAGAATCGCATTGGCTTTTTTGGCTGCCACATCACACTGCTGACTCATGTTCAGCTTGTGGTCTACTAAGACTCCTGGATCCTTTCATATGTACTGTGATCAAGTGATGTGTCACCTGCGCATTTCACTTTTTCCTGCCCAACTGCAATAATTCACATTTTCTTCCTGTTGAAATTTATTTTGTTAGTTTTTACAATGTGTTAAGGTCATATTGAATTCTGATCTGTTCTCTGGGGTATTAGCCACCCTTGCTAATTTGGTGCAATCTTCAAATCTGATAAAAATGCCCTCTATTCCTTCACTCAAGTCATTGATAAAGATGTTGAATACCACTGGGCCCAGGGCAGAACCCTGTGGCACCCCACTGGCTGCTTCTCTCTAGGATGAAAAGGAGTCATTGGTGGGCACCCTTTGCATTCGGTCAGGCAACCAATTACACATCCATCTGACAGTAGCATTGTCTCACTCACATTTTACTAGCTTGTTTGAAAAAGATATCGTGAGGGACCTTGTCAAAGGCCTTACTGAAATCAAGATATGCTATATCCGCAGCATTCCCCTAATCTACCAAGCTTATAACTTTATCAAAGAAAGAGAGAAAGAGAGGTAAGATTAATCTAGCATGTGTCATTTTTGAGAAACCCAGTTGGACCTTTAGTGATCATGGCATTTCTTTCTAAGTGCTTACTGACTGTCTGTTAAATGATCTCTTCTAGAATCTTCCCTGGTATTGATGTCAGGTTGACTGCAAGGTAACTATTTCAGTCCTTTTTCCTTTTTGAAGATGGAGGCAATATTTACCCTCTTCCAGTCTGCTGGAATATTGCTGTTTTCCAGGTATTCTCAAAGATTATTGCCAGTGGTTCTAAGATTACTTTCTGTCAGTTCTTTCAATACTCTTGGATGTAGCTCACTGGGCCCTAGAGACCTTAATTTGTTCAGAGCAGCCAGGTATTCCTGTACTACCTTTCTACTTAATCTGTGCTGCTTTCCCCCTACCACATAATCTGTTCCATTTTTCCCAGGTTGAGCAATGTTTTCCTCTGGGGAATAGACCAAGGCAAAGAAGGTGTTCAATACTTCTTCTTTTTCTCAGTCTCTGCTAACATTTCTTCATCTTTTCCACATAGTTGCCCTACCATTTTCTTGTTCTTCCTTTAGCTACAGGCATAACTGAAAAAGCCCTTTTTCATTGTTTCAACCTCTCTAGCAAGTCTGAGCTCATTTTGCACTCTAGCTTTTCTCACTTTCTCCCTACACTTGCTGGCAATTCATTTGAATTCCTCTTTGGTGATTTCCCCTTTTTCCCATTTCTTGGGCATGTCCCTTTTTAATCTTAGTTCAGTTGAAACTTCTTTAGATATCCATCCCAGATTCTTTAGACACCTGTTATTTTTCTCCCTCATTGGAATGGTCTGAAATTGTGCCTTCAACATCTCACTTATAAGAAACTCCCATCCATCATGAATTCCCTTTTCTTTTAGTATTCCTGACTGAGAGATCACACCCAGTATTTTCATAAGTTTACTGAAATCAGATTTCTTAAAGTCTGGAATGATTGCTTGATTATGTTTGCCTTCCCCTTTCCACTAATAAACTCCAAGAGAATATGGGTATTTCCATCTAAGGATCCCACCTCATTAACTAGGTCATCATTGTTGGTTAGGATTTACTCTAAAATAGCTGTTCCTCTTATTATCTCTTCCACCTTCTGCACAATGAAACTGTCTGTAAGGCAAGTGAGGAATTGTTGGACCTGATACTCCTGGTAGATTTGACTTAAAATATCAGGATAGTTGAAATTTCCCATTACTACTACATTTTCTTTTCTGAATATTTCATCATCTGGTCGAGGAAGGTATAATCCATCCTCATTTTGGCTTAGGGATCTGAAGTAGATCCCCTCAATGACATCACCGTTGTTTCTCTCCCCCATAATTTTTACCCACATGCGCTCAACCTGGCTTCCAGGATTTAAGTCATGGATCTCTTCACAGGCATAAACATCCTTGACATATAGTGCTTCTCCTCATCTCCTGTTTGGTCTATTTCTCTGAAATAGGTTATACTCCACTATTGCTACATTCCAGTCATGAGACTCATCACACCAAGTTTCACTGATGCCAATTATATCATATTTGCTTTGCTGGGCTTTACTTTGCTGTTTATTTCCCATTCTCTGGGCAGTACAACAGAGACATATAAGACCGTGAGTCATTCCCTCTAGCTGCTTATTTCATTTTCTTCCCTACTACTGTTGGATTCTTGTACCGTTTGCCTGATTCTCTCCATTCAGGCTATTATCTCCAGCACTTGATGAACTCCTGCCCTCAAGAATATTGTCTCCTTCCCTCTCAATATCTCTATCTCTCAACATCTCAGTTTAAAGCCTACTTGACCAGGTTTGTAAGGCTTGTAGCAAAAACATTCCTGCCAACCACTGTGAACTGCAATCCATCACCTGCCAGAAGTCCATCTTTATGAAACCGAAGATCATGGTCCAAGAAGCCAAACTGTTCCTAGCAACACTATCTGCAGAGCCAGTTTTTCACTTCCACTATTTTTCTCACCTTCTGAGGTGTGTCCTTCAACTGCAAGGAAAGATGAAATAAGCTTCCCACCCAGAGCCTTGTAATCCCTTATGATTTCTTGAAGGCTGCACCTTGCAGTGTCATCGGTTCCCATGTGGACCAAAAGAAAGGGGTAACAATCAGTGAACTTGACATATTTTGTCAGGTGCTGTGTCACATTATGAATCTTTGCCCAAGGGAGACAGCCTGTCGGGCTCAGAAGATGTCCTGTCAGCCACATAGACCACTGCTTCTGTTCCCCTCAGCTGGAGAGTCCTCTACCACCACCACATAACTCCTCTGGGGATTGACAGGGACGAATCCATGTGCTTAATCTTCCAAGGTCCCCTTCACATTCTCTTAGAACTGACACTATTGCTCTTGTTCCAGTCACTTGTCCTCATTAAGAAGGGAGAGAGCTTCCAATTGATTTTCTAACTACAAACAACAGAAAGATCCCTGGTCGTTCTATGTGTCACCTTCCTCCAAATGTCTACCTCCTGTGTCTGGGAACTGACCTCTTCCTCAGAGACATCTCCCATGTACAGTACAGTCTGCTCCGTGCAAGAAAACCTCATGCTCCCTACCATGTTGAAGAGTGGATACATAGGACTCAAGCTGCTGGAACATCTTTTCCAAAAAGGCAACCAACTTGCATTTGTTGGAGATATAGCCACTCACATCCTCTGGGAAGAACACAAACATACCACAGCTATTGCAGGTGACTCCAGCAGGTCCCTCAACATCCATAATCAGTAGTTCTAAACAGGTACAGAAACAAGATTCCAGGCCTTCCCTGCAAAACTCCCCTGCTAAATGCCCACACAAAATGCCTGTTGGCTGTGTTGCCTATTAGCCAAGCTCCTGTCCTCTGAGCCAATCACTGATGGAAGTATTTTCAAAACCATTACGTATGACTCTATGTTCACTGAGCTCCTGTTCATGGAGCCAATCATGGATGGAAGTACTGTCATAGCCATTACATATGACCCGATGAGTTTCTCCTTCAAATGTAAGTGCAATTTTTTTGGCAACCCAAAGACTTAGGATAATGTTCTATAATGTTTCTTCAAATAGATTTGGCAAGACTGACATCATCCTCAGAGGGAAAGAACAACAAGCAGGCACAGCTTCATCATGCCTAGGCTCAGCAACTGAGTAAAGGCCCCCACTCCATCCCAACTGCCATTGCTTTGGCTTCAGAGAGAAAGAACAGCAGCCAGCATCTCCTGAACTTAATTCTCTCCTATATTGCCATACCCTCTCACTTGTGTGTCATGTCTTTTTAGTTTGTGAGTCTGAGGACTGGGAACTGTCAAATTAACAATTGTAAACCACTCATGTAAAGTGCCATGTGCACTGATGAATAATTATGATGATCATAAATAAATAATTATGATGATCACAACCAAACCTGTGGGCTTGAAGTAAGCATGTAAAGCTTTGCTTATGTGTTCCTGCATACAGGAATGAAAAAAATTAAAAAGTTTTCTCCCTGTCCGATGAGATTAATAGAGTTTTCATGTATTTTCAGTGTTTCTCACCTTTTATAATATTTTACAGTAAATTACAGTATTTTTGTGCAAAGACACTGTATTTTGCCTAAAAAAAAACACCTTAGAAAAACAAAAGTCACCAGGATTTTCAAATGTGTACAGGTATAAAAAAAAGTCTTGTAGAGGTTGATATGTTGAGATGCCTTTTCTGAGGATAAGCAAATCCAAAAATATACTGTATATTCCAAATTTGCATATGTCCTATTCATACATGAGCAACTCACTGCAAACTGATGTGCACACAGATCAAAAACTATTGTATAAATTTTTTAACAAAACTTAAAAATTGAAAAATTAAAACAGACCAAAACTAAATATGGGTTATAGTTCTTCTAAATGATAAATATCCTAAGATGATAGATCTTTACCATATAGACACAATCCTGAGCAAATTTACTTGTGAGTCATCCCACTAGTCTGAGTGGTCCTCCCTGTTCTATCTAGGCCAGTATGGGCCACTGTAGGGCAAGAACTGCTGGGGGGTTTTGGGAGCCATAGAATGGTTTTGGGAGGCCACATGTAACCTGCAGACCACACTTTCCCCACTCTTGGTCTAGGGTGCCCAGAACTGTCTTGGAATAATTTGGAAACTACCATATGAATATCTCACCTGGAACATTCTGGAAACCAGAAGTAAAATTTTTGTTTTTCTTGTTTCTAGGCTCCTAATACACTCCTAGGCACTGAAGTATTAACCTCAAAAGTATTAATATATGCGATTGCACAGACATTATAAGAAAGCTCGCACCTAAAATGCATGTTTATCCAGTTCATATTTCATATTCAACTCATCTACAGTTCACATTATCTGCTTCTGAACAGCCTATGTAGCAGTGATTAAAAGAACAAAATTAGAAATGTTAATAATGTTTATAGTATCTTCTTGTTAATGACTTTTGCAATTTCTTCTGGATACGTGGTTGATGTCTGATGCAGCAATTAGAAGTTTTAATCTAAGCTACTACAGGTATATACTTTCAGCAGCACTGAAATAGCAGAGTTGGGAAAGAATGTCCAATCAACTAGTGCCAAAATCAATTACAGAACAATTTATTTTCCAACTGTGTGACTAAGGCTTTGCATTTTGGAAAAATATGCATTATATCAAAACATCATGCAATTTGTCAAAGTATTACATGATCGAAACCATGATTACAATTATATCTGAGCTCCTTCTGGTTTGTCCTCAAACTAACTGAAGTTGTCATGTGTTAAACAGGGAAGCATGAAAATCCCAACTGCTTGAAGTGTAATAACAAGCTTCACAATCTGTGCCAGAAGAACAGGTTGCTCATCAGCAACTGTAGTTCTTCAAGTAATCATTTGTTAACTCACACAAATGGGAGAGTTAACTGTGCCTGTGCAGTGTATCATTTAGAAACCTCTAGAACTATTATGCAAGCATTTTAGTGGTACCCTCTCTTCCACTAGTACCATATGATCAGCCATGTTCCTGCTCAAACTCTCAGTTCCACAGCTGCCAAAGCAGCAGCTCAGGAGCTGAGCATAACAGAAGTGGGAAGGAAGAGCAGGTGTTGTATGACTTTACAGATGGCCACTTGAAGAACCAGTTACAAGTGTACAACCTGTTCTTCTTCTTCATGGCCTCTGTGACTCTCACAAATGGGAAACTAGCAAGCTACTAACCCAGCTGGTGAGTCATGTGATGCAGGAGTACAATACTGCTCTCCCAAAGGCAGCATCAGCTTTCAACATAGAGTCCAGTCTATAGTGTGTAATAAAGGTCAGAGGCTGAAACTAGGTAGCTGCCCTGCAAATGTCCTTCAAGGGAACACCCTTTAGAAAGGCTGAACAGCCAGCCGCAGCTCTTTGGAATGACTGTGCATGGTGACACAGGATATGACATCCCTTCAAATATTTAAACATGGTGATAGCCACGCTTTAAATATTTAAAAGGATGTCATATTGAAGAGGGATCAGGCTTGTTTTCCACTGCTCCAGAGACTAGGACAAGGAGCAATGGATTCAAACTACAAGAAAAGAGATTCCATCTAAATTTCAGGAAGAACTTCCTAATGGTCAGAGCTGTCTGGCAGTGGAATATGGCGCCTCGGAGTCTGGTGGAGTCTGCTTCTTTGGAGGGTTTTAAAAAGACGCTGGATGGCCATCTGTTACGAGTGCTTTGATGTTTGTTCCTGCATGGCAGGGAGTTGGATTGGATGGCCCCTGTGGTCTTGTCCAACTCTACTACTATGTGATTCGGTAACAGAAAGGTCTTTCTTGGCCAGCTCATAGACCAAGTGAATCATGCAGGAGGCCCATCTGGAGAGATGCTGGGCAGAAACTGGTAGTCCTTTTTGGTCAGTGGAATAACAGATAAAGGGTCTTTGAGGCTGTCAAATGTCAGCTATCCTATTAATGTAGAAGTCTAATGCTCTTCTAACATCCAAACAGTGAAGTGTCCATTCGAATTTAGAGAATGGGTTTGGCATGAATACAGGTAGTATAATGTCCTCGTTCAGGAGGAAAGCAGAGATTACCTTGGGCAGGAAGGAAATGTGTGGTCTAAGGATGACCTTTTCCTTGTGGAAATGTAGATAGGGAGCACTGATATCGAGAGCACACAGTTCTCTAGCATGCCTGGATGATGTTATTGCAACAAAGAAGGCCATCTTCCAGGTCAAGAGGTGGATGTTGCACACCATCATTGGTTTGAATGGTTTCTGGGACAGCTGTAAAAGGACAAGTTCCAGACTTCACTGGGCTATGAGAGCCCAAACTAGAGGGTGCAGGTTCTTGTAGCCCTTTAAGAAACATTTGACAAAAAGGTACTGGAAGCAGGAAGGCTTGCTTCTCAGCAAGACCCAATGGGATATAACAGCCAGGTGGCATTTAATGGATGAAAGCAAAGGGCCCTCTTCAGACAGAGAAAAGAGAAAGCCCAAAACATGCTCTTTCTGGTCTGCATTTGGAAGTATGTGCCAGGTGGACAAGAATGAAAGAAACTCAATCCACTTGTAGGAATAATATTGTCAAGTAGAAGGCCTGACAGTAACTGCTAAGATCCCAGGAGAATCTATGAGGATGAGGAATGTGCAGAGGAACCAAGCCTGAAGTTGTCACATCCAAAGGTGCATGTTTGGGATTACAAAGGCCATGGAAGCAATGAGGTCAAGCAATACTTGAACAACCTTGGCAGGCACCTGTCTTCAGTGGCAACAGTGAAGAACATCATGATGCAGGCTGTGAAACCGATCCTTAGGAAGGTATCCTCTTGTTTTCAGAGAGTCCAGCACTGCTCCAATGACCTGGACGGTACAGCACAGCTGCAAGTGGGACTTGTCAAAGTTGACAATGAGACCTAAGTAGTCCAGAAGCTGAAGGGTCAGATCTATACCTGAAAGGAGGCGAGACCTGGAACATGCAACAAGGAGCCAGTCGTCTATGTATGGGAAGATGATGATGCCTTGCTGGCTGCCATGACAGTCATGCACTTCATAAAGACGCATAGGGTGGCAGTTTGAAAGGCAGGATGTGAAATCGACAGGTCTTCCTTCCTATCGCAAAGCAGAAGTAACACCAATACAATGGTTGGATCCCAATGTGAAAATAAGTGTCTTTGAGGTCCAAGATCGCAAAAGAACAGGTTGCTTACCTGTAACTGTGGTTCTTCGAGTGGTCATCTGTGGCCACATACGTTAGGAGCTTTTGTGCCTGCGTGGTAGCGTGCAGAAGATTCTAGAGCTTAGTAGCTTGGCGGGAACCCCTCCCCCATGCCCATACGGAGCATGCTCAGCCCACCAAGCAACGGTCGCTCTTCAGTTCTGTAGTCCGCCAATAAGGGACCCGAGAAAGAGGGGACGGCTGGGCGGGCATGTATGAGGGCACAGATGACCACTCGAAGAACCACAGTTACAGGTAAGCAACCTGTTCTTCTTCTTCGTGGTCTCTGTGCCTCATACATTAGGAGACTGTGTAGCTTACCAGTAGGATGGTGGGTCAGGCCCCAAAGAATGGAAGCGAGCACAGCATGTCCAAAAACGAGCATCCCTGTGGGCCCGGCAGACCAGTCTGTAGTGGCGCACGAAGGTCGATGGCTGGGACCAGGTCGCCACACAGCAGAGTTCCAGCAGGTCGACTCCTCGCAGGAGGGCTGCAGAGGTAGCCACGGCTCTAGTGGAATGAGCCCGGAGGAAAACTGGCAGAGGCTTCTTGGCAAGCTCGTAAGCCAGCTGAATAGTCTGGACCAGCCATTTCGAGAGGCATGGGGCGGATACATTGTGGCCTCTCCGACGCCGACCATAGCACACAAGAAGGTGCGGGGTCTGTCTGAAAGAGGCAGTCCTGTCCTTGTAGAAGGCCAAGGTCCAACGAACATCCAAGGAGTGAAGGGATCGCTCCAAAGGTGTAGTCGGGTCCGGGTAAAAGGTGGGCAAGATGATGTCTTGACTCAGGTGGAAGTTAGACACCACCTTCGGCAGGAATGAAATGTCAGGCCGAAGGACCACATTGTCTCTATGGAAGACGAGGTATGGGTCATCAGACCGTAGAACTGTCAACTCTCCCGCCCGCCTGGCAGAGGTGACAGCCACCAAGAAGGCAGTTTTCCTGGTGAGCAGCCTGTCATCTGCAGTCGCCATGGGTTCGAAGGGTGGTGTCGTCAGCTGCGATAGCACCAGCGATAGCGACCATGGCGGCAGCAGCGGCGATACCGGTGGGTAAAGGTGCTGCAGGCCCTTCAAAAAAACTGCTTTACAGTACCGTGACAGAAGTGAGCCGCTGATGGGGATCGTGGCAGTTGGTATGCCACTATAGCGGCGAGGTAGACCTTCAGCAGCAGGAAGGCTCAGCCCTGCTGCTGGAGATGTAGGGAGAAGTGGAGCACGGTAGGCAGGTTGACAGGCGATACTGGCTCTCGTTGTTCCTCAGCAAAGGCAAAGAAGCACCGCCACTTGTAGTGGTAATTGCGGCATGTTGACTCCTTCCTGGCCACGGTCAAGATGTTGCCAATGACGGGATCATCTAGGGCGATATCCTCCAGGCATGGAGGGCCAGGAGCGGCAGGTCTGGATGGAGGATGAGGCCACTGGAGTGCGCCAGTAGGTCCGGTGTGGCGGGAAAACGGAGGATCCGACCGCGAGCAGCCTCCAGCAGAGGGCTGAACCAGTGCTGCCTCGGTCAGTATGGGGCTACGAGGGCAGCGTCGGCCCAGTCTGCGAGGATCTTGGGGACCACTTGGCCAAGGAGGGGAAAAAACTGGGGGAACGCATAGAGGAACCCCTCATTGTACCCGAAACTGGAAAACGTTGCCGATGGAGTCACGACCCTGGCTGGCCCTCGAGCAGTACCAGCGACACTTCGCGTCCTGGTTGGTGGCGAAGGGCTTGATCGTCGGGCCGCCCACTGGTCTCGTATCATCCAGGACGCTTTGGTCGAGAGGGACCGCTCCCTGCTGAGGGCATCCGCTGTGGTGTTTTCCTGCCCGGCCAGGTGTAATGCTACCGGATGGATTTGAAGCGAGACACACCAGTTCCAGAGGTCGATGTGCATGCTGAGGATGGTGTGGAGTGAGTACCTCCTTGCGTGTTGATATAACAAACTGCCGTCGTGTCGTCTGTCAAGATCAACACCGTACGGCCCGCAACCAGGTGGCAAAAATGCCCTCAGAGCTTTCCAGATGGCATGTAGTTCTAGGGTGTTGCCCTGGACTCAGAGGCCGCTACAGTGGGCTCCCCATCCAAAAAGGGAAGCATCCATTGTCACCGTGAGCCATGGAGACGGCTCCCGAAGAGGCATCCCTGACAGGAGATGGCTGTAAGACTGTCACCATACACACCCACGGAGGTATTCGAGGCCTAGACAGGTAAGTCACGGCAGTAGTCGAGGCCATGTGCCCGAGGAGTTGCTGGATTTTCCTCGCTGATAGCGTCAGGGCGTTGAAGATCGTAAACGCAGCCCGACCAAGACAGGACAGAAGGGTGAGTATCTGGTGGATGTCAGGTAGGGGTAGATCGAGACGTCCTTCGCCCGCAGGCCTGATACCACCGGGGCCATTCGTTTGGTGAAGACCCTGGGCACAGTAGAGAGTATGAACGGTAGCACCCTGTACTGGTAATAGTTGTTGTCGACCGCGAACCGTAGGTATCGTCTGTGCTGGAGAAGAGGTCAGTGGTACTGAGCAAGGACGGAAGTTTCTCGATCGCTCCTCTTGAAGCAGGGACTGGATCTGTTCCTGAGCTGGGCGGAGTGGAATAGAAGACGCCTTGCAGGTATACTTCCAAACTGTGTGGCGTAGGCAAGATGGAAGATGGGGAGATTGCCTGAGTCCAAGGTGACATGGTGTCAAGTGGTGGCAACCTGCGAAGGAGGTCAAAAACGGGACTTTGTCCCAGACGAGGACTTCTTCGCAGAAGAAGGTTGAGGTCTCTGAAGAGAGTAGACGGTCTGGGATGGGGTCAAGCGAGGCGACCGAGGTTGAGAGGTCGAGGATGATGACTTGCAGCACGGTTCCTGTCAGCCAGGCGTGCCTTGAGTGGATGGTTCATCGCCTTATCCGATGCGGCAATAAGCAGCCCCTGGCCATCAAAGGGGAGGTCCTCGATCCTTCCCCTGCTGTCTACTTGCAGGCTAGATGATCTGAGCCACGCATCTGTTTGCCGTGGGGCGGTCCTTAATTAGTGGCATGGAGTAGACCCAGGCCGTCAATGGGAGGTCTTCAATGTGTCTGCGGCTTTCCTCCTGCAGATTTGGATCTCAGCCGCGCAAGGCGCTGGAGGAGGACATCGCCATCGCCAGAGTGGCATCTCCGCGGAATGAGTAGCCGACATGATGTGTTGTAGACAACGTGATGTGTTGGTTATCGAAATGTCGCTGATTCATTAAGAATTGTGTGGCACTCGGTTGTTGATCCTCTGGGAGATGCATCAGAAGAGGGTAGAACCTGTCAGAGAGGTTCCTTTGTGAGGCTGTGGAATACACGTGAACACCAGGTCCCAGAGAGATGGAGCCGGGTCTGACACATCCCCGAAAGCCAGGGTTGAGATTTGTGAGGAGCTGGTATCAACCCTCCAGAATGGGATTTCAAGTTGTAAGGTCACAATTTGGAGAAAGAAAAATGTGTGCAGTTATGTGTGCAGTTATAGGCACGGTCGGGGTACCGTCATCGGCACCGTGGACGGGACCGGTGGAGCAGCCGGAGGTGGAGAGATGTTGGTGGCCCAAATGGTAGCAACCATGGGATGGAGACCGCAGCAGGCAATTGCCGACTGGTGCCTCATGTTGGGGCGGGATTGAGCCCTATACATGGGTGAATAGGAATGATACGACACCAGCTGTTCCCGGTAAGGTGTTCCTGCCTGTATGTGTACGAGAAGGGCCATCGGGGGCCGAGAGAGAGAGGGCCCACTCCAAACAGGTCTCCCACCGCTGCGGGGACCGACTCTTACCATCCTCCGGGCAGTCCATCCTCTGAGGGTGACTGGCAGAGACACCACAGCAGCAAGGATAGGCGGGGCTGAAGGTGCAGCACAGCCTGTGGTCTGGTCCTCATCCTCCGGGCAGTCCAACCCCTCAGGGTGACTGGGCAGGAATACCGCAGCAGTAATGATAGGCTGGCCCGAAAGGCACAGTCGAGGCGGCGGTCTGGTCCTTGTCCTCCGGATGGTCCATCCCCTCAGGGTGACCAAGCAGAGAGACTGTGGCAGTGAGGCTAGGCTGGCCCGAAGGCAGCGGTCTTGTCTCCATCCTCTGGGCGGTCCATCCTCTCAGGGTGACTGAGCGGAGAGACTGCGGTAGCGAGGAAAGGCGGGCCTGAAGGCACAGCTGAGCCAGCAGTCTGGTCTTCATCCTCCAGGAGGTGGTCCTCGTCCTCCGGGCGGTCCACCCCCTCAGGGTGATCGAGCTGAGAGACCGCGGCAGCGAGGATAAGCGGGTCTGAAGGCACGGCCAAGCCAGCGGTCTGATCCTTGTCCTTCGGGCGGAACCGTCCCCTAAGGGTGGCCGAGCGGGGAGACTGTGGCAGCAAGCATAGGCAGGCCCGAAAGGTCTGCTCTTCATCCTCCAGGAGGTAGTCCTTGTCCTCCGGGCGGTCCACCCCCTCAGGGAGGCCGAGTGGGGAGACCGTGGCAGCGAGCATAGGCGGGCCCGAAGGCGCAGCCGAACCAGCAGTCTTGTCCTCATCCTCCGGGCGTAAACATCCCCTAAGGGTGGCTGAGCGGGGAGAGTGTGGCAGCGAGCATAGGCGGGCTCGAAGGCACAGCCAAGCCAGCAGTCTTGTCCTCATCCTCCGGGTTGTACACCCTTTCAGAGTGAGCGAGTGGGGAGACCGCGGTAGCGAGGATAGGGTTTGGTCCTCGAGGATCTCTGGAGGGTCCATTCTCTCAGCCGCACATAAGGTTCCTTCCTGTTTTCCTTCTTCCCCATCTCCTTTCGGGTGCCATGAGAAGGAGGCCGTTTGCGCTGGGTGGCAGGGAATGGCTTGGACGATTTGGCTACCTGAGCCCGTAGGAGTCTCACTGGAGAATGCCACGCCCGATCGGGGCCTCAAAAAACGGTACTGAGCCCGGCGCCGGCATGTGGTACCGAGGAGGGCGTGGCCGCTGGGCGTGCCGAGAAAACATCGTTGGCTCCTGGTAGTGAGGTTTTTCCAGGCCGAAAGCCACAACACAGCACAGGCTAATACATTTAGGGTGTGCCCCAGCAAAAAGGGAGAAGATCCGACCTTGCAATCACAAGGACGCAAGAGTTAAAAGGGGGTAGACATAGAAGGTGGAGAAGAGGACAACAGAAGCCCGAGGGGGGGAAAGACTCAGAAAGGAAGTGAAGAAAAAAGGGGGGGTTCAAAGAGAAAGCCAAAAACACAAACTGAAAGCCTAAAAGGCAGCTGCAAAGCTAAGAACCTTCCATTCGCTAAGGCGGACAAAAAAGAACTGAGGAGCAACCGTTGCTCGGTGGGCTGAGCATGCTCTGTACGGGTATGGGGGAGGGGTTCCCACCAAGCTACTAAGCTCCAGAATCTTCCGAACACTACCACACAAGTGCAAAAGCTCCTAATGTATGAGGCACAGAGACCACAAAGAAGAACCACTATTCTTCATTCAGCAACAGCAGGGCAGACTTGAAGATGACCATATGGAAATGCTTGGGAGTGAAAAATGAATTCACATCGCTCAGGTCCAGAATGGGGTGAAGTCCACCATACTTCTTTGAATCAATGAAATAGCAGTGAAAAAAACCCCGCGGAACAGAGGATGGTGGCAAGAGTTCAATGGCTCCTTTTTGGAGAAGAGTATCTACCTCTTCGAGCAGCAGAATGGAAGGAGCAGTAATGTGTACTATGCCGGTAGGTGGATATTCAGCAAATTCAATCATGCACTCCCTGTTGATGATGTTGAGTACCCAGGAGTCAGTGGTAATAGTGAACAGGAGTGGCGATAAGGATGGAGTCTTGTCACTAAAAGGAAGAGTTGAAGGAAGGAGGCCCTGGAAAAAGTCAAAGGTGACATTTGTTCTCCAATGATTTCTTTTTCTAAGATTGGAATTTATAACAGGATGGAATGGAAGATTTTCTCAATAAAGATAACAAATGAAAGGAGGCTCTGGAGCACTTTGATGGAACTAGACTGTAGACTTGTTTGGAGTCAGATGGATGTCTTGACCAAAAGTATCTAGGTCTAGGGACCAGGAAGATTGAGAAAGCAAGACAAACTTATAAGCAGTTCACATTTTCTGGGTATGTTCCAAGGCATCATCAGTGTCTTTGTGGAACAACCCAGACTCATCAAAAGGCAGGTACTCAATTGTACTCCTGGCCTGATGAGACAAACCTGAGGAACACAATCAGGCATGATGGCATAGGACTATGGCTGATGCAAGAGATTTTGTGCTGTAGTCAGCAAGATGCCTTGCTGTTGTGAATTGCTGACGCTAAGGTATGAGCCTCAGATTGGAGAGCAGCTGCTAAACATTGGATGTCATCCAATAGTTTTGCTAGGAGGGGTGTCATGTGCTCCCACAGATGCTGCTGGTATGCAGACATACATGTTTTGTAGTTCACAATACAGAAGGACAACACTGCAATGAAATAGAATTTTTTAGCAAAGGTATTGAACTTCTGACCCTCTGCAAGCTGGAGCAGTCATCTTCTTTTGGGTTCTCTTGGTCTGCACAGCCTCATAGCGACAACAGAGTTGGGTTTTTGGTGTTGAGAAAGCCAATCTGCACTCAAATGAAAGATCCTATATAGCATCCACTTTTTTAGACTCCAGTTTTAGAGAAAATGGGTTGCTCCAAGACGCTTAACTAACTTGAGGAAAGTTGGAAGAAGAGATATGTAAGAAGGTGCAGGGACTCTTGCCTGAAGCCTTCCGAAGACTGGGTCCTCAAGTTCCAGTTCATGTGACTTAGTGTCAAGCTGGAGGGACTTGGCCATACAGACCACCAACTCTGCAAAGGTGTGGATATCGTCTGTTGGAGAGATGGCTTTGTGCTTGTCCAGAGTGTTAGGAGGTGAATGCTGCTGTGGAATAACTGAAGAGGATGAAGTCAAATCAGAGTCGGTATCATATGATACAATGGATTTGGAACAGTGGTGGTACAATCTGCATAGAGATGGCTACGAAGGCACAACAGTAGAGACAGAACAGATATGGTGTGGAGAAGACAACATAACAGAACTTTCAGAGCACTGGTGGTAGCACTGGTCTGAGGAGAACTGGGGGAACAGTGGGGAGAAGAGCCACACTGGCGGTTAAACTGGATGCCAGACGCTTGTTGGTGACAGAAGTGTTGCAAGATATGCTTGCATTCCTGCAAGTAGTGAAAACAACACCATCTTGTGAGCATGACGGATGGGCAGATTGGGATCTTAGACTGCGCCTAGAAAAATGAGAGGACCTGATCGGATCTAGTGATTCTCTATGTATCCTTGTATAGTGGTAAGGGGAAAAGTCCCGTCTGTAATAGTATTGAGAGGGGCTTAAATCTCACTAGCGATAAGCATACCAGTGATGAACCGGACCATGGTGCTTCAGTTAGTAGTAATCAAGATTGTAGTACTCCACAGTCTCTTCAGAGACAGAATCCCCTTCAGAGGAGGAAGGAGAATACCAATGGCATCACAAGGATAGAGCACAGTGCCCACAGCTGAACTGCCCTGATTCAATGGCCTCAGGAAAAGGGCGACAGAATAATTAGGATCTATGATGAACCAAAGAGAGTATGTCCTGAGTCCTTGAAACTGACAAGACAGTGGATTGGAACAAACCTGAAGATGAGAGTTGACATGTAGGCCCATGCTGAGCAGGAGGTGAAGGAGGGAGTGGAGCATCCCTGTCAGGAGAAGCTCCAGGAACTGAGGATGGTCATGGTTCAGACTGAGCAGGAAGACCTTGAGAATGCTGAGGCCCATGAGAGGGAGAACCAACTGTCTCACCATCTGAAATGGCAAAGGCTTGGATGACCTCACTAAAGCAGCATGAAGGTTGAAGAATCTGAGCCAGGGAAGAATAAGGTGGAGAGTGGCCTGGCAATGCTGATCCCAAAGCAACCCTAGAGACTACCAGGGTCAGCAACTGAGGCTGGGACCTTTGGACCTCTTTTCTTCTTATGACACCTGTGTGTTTGGCATGATAAGAAGCAGACTCAAGATCGTAAGAGCATCCTGGTGTAGAAGGAATACTGGTACAGGAGGCATCACCCTTCAACTTGCCAGTACTGACTGCAGGATTGGATGCACGATGCTTGGCACTCTCAGCTGTAGGAGCCTTGCTTTATGGCCATTTGGATGCAACTCAAGAGAAGGAGGAAGGAGAGGTTGGTACCAAGAAAGCATGCAGAGCCGAAGATCTACTGGACATTGAAGGAGCATCTGCGCAAGTAAAGGCCTGCTCATACAAGAGGGCCTTCAGGTGTGAAGAACAGTTTTTTCATGCCTGTGGAGTCATCACTTTTCAGTGCAAACAGGACCTGATACTGTGATTTTCTCTCAGGCAGATAATGGGCGTGGCCATCACTATTCGGGATCTTTGCCCCATAAGTGGAATGTTTTTTTGAAAGATCCAGATGGCACAGCTACCACAGAAGCAGAGGTAGATAGGGTAGCCACAAGAAGGTAAAATGAGACAGAAGCTGAGAAACAGTTCAAGTCAAACTGAGTGATCAAAGTTACTAGCCATATCACAGAAAAAAGTTGAAAAAAAAGTAAGCAGTCTGAGTCAAAGCCTAATAATCGATGAAGCCAAAATGAACAGCCAAATGTTACTTTCGATGCTCTTGCTGCAGTGGTCAAAAAAGAACTGAGGGTTGGAGTGGGAACATGGCTGGTCATATGTTACCAGTAGAGAAGGTGTTACCAACAAAATATTTGCATAATAGCTCTATATGTTTCCGAATGACGCACTGTGCAGGTGCAGTTAGTCCCCCCATTTGTGTGAGTTACACAGACCATGAAGAAGAAAGCCTATTTCCAACACCTTCCAAATGGAAGTGAGCCTTCCCTACCACCTGTTATTCCTCCCCATTCCCCACTATAGCCTTTTTGCCTGATGAAGATGGAGGTGACTGGTATGGGGCTATTATTATTAAATGGGGGAGGGGGGACTGACATTCTGAGCTATCCTGTAATTGATATTTTATACCATTAGCAGAATCTTCATGGGCAGACTGCGATCAAAACTGCATACTCTCTCTTGGATAGGAGGAACTGTTTTGGCAAGGTAGGCAAGTTGAATGAAAAAAGATGCCAGGAACCAGCTAAGCCAGAGAGCTAGAGGCAAGGTGGCCACAGAAAGGAGGTAAAGTTAGCAATAGACAATAATATAGGAAACTGGAGAAAGAACAGATTTAGGAGACACATGTATATGAAGAACAGAAAGGGACTGAAGAATAAAGGGACCAAAGCAAGAGCACAAAACATATATTATTTCAAGAAAGAGAAGAAAGGAAGAAAAACAAAGCAGCAAAGGAGCTGGAAGCTTGGACCAAGTAAGTTGAAACAAAAAATGATGACTTTTTGGGGGGGGGGGTTGATCCAGGCATGGAGCTGAATATAGTTAGGGCATCACTAGTGGCAAACTTCATGTAGGGTTAAGGTTGTCATACTTCTTCAAAGGATTCTTTTTTAAATCATTTTATTTCCCTCATTTATATCAGTTCTGTCCTCAGAGAGGCATCAGAATCTCTGAAATCACTGAGGGTGAAAGTTGAGGAGAAGATAGCCTAGTTCCAACCCACATCTTCCTTCATCATTCTTCCCTTAATTTTTGTGGCCTATAATCCAAAGGGGCCACAATGATGGCTTGAGTCTTCTGGTTGCTTAAGTGAATACTGTGAATGCACATACCAAATTGTTGCGATTTGGCCCTGGCCGCTCTCCATCCAGCCGGGTTGGCATTTTCAAGCCACCATATTTCTTCCAATATGTCCAGCAAGATGTACAAAGTCGACATTGCATGTTAGGAGGGCCCCAAGAATACCATTGGTGAGACTGGGTCACTGGGAACAGCAAAGATGGAAATTATAGATCCATATCTATTTTTATATCTCTGTTTAAGTTATGACCTATCAATTCCAAAAGAAAGGAAAACTTTGAATTTCCCCAAAACAACACAGTAGAACAACATTTACACAAAGAAGACATAACTTATATTGTAACAGAAACTTTGTCATCTAAAGAAACATACTAATATTTTCAGTTTGAGAAAACACTTAGAAAAACATTTGCTAGGAAAATGAAAAATACATTATGTGAACACTTTGCTAAATCTGAGGAGTTTGCCATCTCACGAATGACTAACAAATAACTCCAGATGAATATGCATGTGGCAGACTGCCATCACGCTACAGAAAGCTTGGCAAGCTTTGTCATGCTGTTTTGTGTTGAGCCAGCACTTTGGAGATGCATTTGTGGCTCAGCATCCTATTAAAACTACAAGAACCTACCAGACCAGCAACCACAGCATTTCATTTTGTTTAACACAGAACAGTTCTATTGAGGTGTCATAGGTAAGTGCTCCCTCTTTCACAACACAAAAGAGCAATTAAATTTTAAACCAACAACCTCATGTTCATTATGGATTTGTGAAATCACCATTTACTGTTTTCAGTCTCTCTCCTTGGATAAGTAGGGATTGCTCTGCTTACCATAGTTTTTGTTTTATTTTATCATTCTGTGAGAGAGTGGGCTCTTGACAACATTAAAACAGACCATCCATTCTTACCAGTGAAACTCTCTTATTTTCACTATTCTAGATGACTGACTGGCAAATTTGTCTGGGAGACTTTCTAGAACTGGCAATGAAATAAGGACACTGGCCTGAAAATCATAGGCGTGTCAGAGATTAGGATTCTTATCACGGAAAATGAACAGAAAACAAATGCTAAAGATGCTCCAATAACTGAAAGACCAAAGGTTGTGTTTGTTTCTTTTGTTTTCTGAAATCTAACACCCATCATTTTGAGCATGCTCTTCTAATTTACATTAAGGCAAGCTCTCCCAAATGTGAGATCCTTTGCTTACGTTGAAGATAAGGAAAGCAGTGGATTGGTGCCTTCTGACTCCCACTGGGGAGGCTACAGCTCAATTGTTCAGTGGTGGTGCAGTGGGTATGAAGTGTTGCTTGTGTAGTGGTGCTCTGATGGTCAGCTCTCACTCCCAGCTCCAGAGGCACGGGGCAAGCTTGTGCAATGGAAAGATAAGCATGGGAGGAAAAGACTGAGACACTGCTGTACTTGTCCAAATGACATTCAACTGTTACCTACAGGAAAGTGATCCTGGTAAAACTACCATCTCATCCCTTTTTGAGATAAATAAACGATGCCAGAAGCAGCTACAGCTGCAGAAAGCTCTCCCTCCAGGTGTATGATAGTGATTAGCAGATTAGTCAGCCTTTCCACTTTTTTATCCACTTGTTGGTTTAACAGATCCCTTGGCTCAGCAATTAACAGATTCCAGGAGTCTATGCATGGTTGCAGTATGTTTGTTTGTGACAAACACAGGGAACCTACTATGCAAATCTAGTGAGGATGTAGAGGAGGAAGGTCTTTCTCCCTGACTCCTTAGCCTAATGCTGAAGAAAAATCCCAAAGCTTTAATTCTTTGAAGAAAAAAATTGTTTGCAGATATGTCTCTTTAGGAAAAGTTGTACGGAAATGACAAGCCTGAGTTGGAAAGAACCAGAGAGAAGGTGTATGGGGTGGGGGGGGGGCATTGATACAACAGCCAGAGCTGGTGCAAAAGGGTATGGAAGCACATTAGTAGAAGTAGGTGAGACCTATTTGCCTTCTCCTGGTGCCACCCTAGTGTTAACACACATTCACATACACACAAACATCATTTGTCTGTTAAAGGATAGCAAATACTCTTCCAGCCTCATGATGCCTTAAGGGCTAACACAGCTATTGACTAGATGTTTGAAATGTTCTGTTCAGTTGACAAATTATTTAATAATTATATTGTCATTTTTATCCTACTTTTCCTCCAAACAGCTCAAAGCAACATATTTGATCTCACAACCTCCCTTCCTTCCTCTCCCCACTTCCGTCTTTCTTAAGACACTGTGAGAAAGGATAGCCTGAGAAAGAGTGACTTGTTGTCATTTCTACATAAATCTCAAATGTATGACAGCATCAACGTCCAACTGTTTTATGTATGATTTTTGTGTATTTGCAGTATTTAATTTATGACAGTATTCAGCAAATAGTTACCCATGGCATGTTTTCATTGCCAAGGCACAGCTGAACATATGAAATAAGAATTCAGGAATTTGCCTCTCAGCAGGTACAATGCAAATTTGCTTTACTTCTATAGTTTCAATATAACAGGAATTGTGAAGATCCAATGTGGTATAGGGATTAATATTAGAATAGGATTAGGAAAATCCTGATTGAAAACCTTGCACAATCATTGAGTTTTCTTTCTTTCAGTCACACCTAATTCACAGAGTTATGGGGGGAGGGAGGCAGAACTTCCTAGCTTGGTTTAAGTTCTTTGGAGGAAAGGCAGAATATACATTAAATAAATGAATGAATGGAACTGGAAAGTTCCATGACAGTGCATGGCAGCCCCCAGTTGACATGAGGGATTCTGGATGTATTTTTCTTAAAACTTAAAGAATTAAACAAAGGCACATTGTCCTGTATGAGCAAACAGATGTTGAGCAAGGCTTTCAATATATGCAAATCAATAATGGTTGAAATTGCCGGCTTCTACATTTCAATAAATATACTATTTAATTCATTCTTAAGCCTGTCTGTACAGTCATATTTCAGACAGTGTAACTGAGATGAGGAAAGTAAAAAGGGGAATTATACCTGAGATTGTTTTTGTTTTGATTTTTATGAATTTCAGAAACATACCTAGTAGGCAAATCTAAGAAGCAGTGATGAGCAGTGCGCATAAGAGAGAGAAACAAAAAGAGAATGAGAATGTAAAATTGCTGTTTCCAAGACTGGCCATTATATGATACCTCTTAGAACAATAATTACTAACATTATGATTAGGTTACAAATGCCATTTGGTTTCATATGTCAAAATACGAAACCTCCATGTGCTCACACCTCACAGGCTTTCTTGGGATGCCTAGTTTTGACAGGATTCCAAGGTAGCATCTCTTTTAGTGTTGAGTGTGGCCTTTTTGCTGACCTTAGACTGCAATGCCTCCCATACCAGCTTTACTTCTTGGCTGGGTGAAATCATGCAACTTTTGACACTTGTGTGACACAGTGTAAGGGCATCAACCTCATTACACACCATTTGATTTTACTCTCCTGCTCAAAGGTGCTCATGGACGATACCGTTTCCTAGCGACAGGATGCTACAGGAAACATGGGAGTGGAAGCATATTTGCCCTGTAGTCACAGACTCAAAACATGGAAACTACATAAAACTGGCCTTGCAACACTCATCTGACAGATTAGTAAAGCAATTTGTATTGTTCCTGTACAAACAGCTACACTCACATATCACTTACTATAGCAGCTTTCACAAGCTCGTCCTGTTCCCATGTTCTGTGCCTGAACTCCTGTACCATTTACCACTCCTGGCTTGATGCTGTTTACACTGATCTGGTTTGGATTTGGCTTATTACTTATAAAACAAAAGGAAAACAAAGAGATGAAATTAGTTTACAGTAACAGTAAGCATTCTGATGATATATCAGACACGGTAAATAAAGCCTGAATATCTTCCCTTTCTAATGCTTATAACAGAAAATAGTTCACTAACCAAGAAATAATGTTTCATACTCAGTCCCCTTTATTTTATTTTATTTTGTTTTGCTCAACTAAATCAGGAATGTAGTGATTGTGAAAACTGGGGAATCCTCATATGTCCCAGGAAAGTGAATTTTGCATTTCTTAACCCAAGGGAATTGTGCTGGGATCCATGAGAGATGCAGTAAGCTAAAGAATGGGTAACAAGAACGTGATAAGACTGTGAGCGAGAGGGAGAGAAAAAGCAAGGGAAGGATTTTTTGTTGTGTGAGAACTGGAGCTTTCAAAGAGTCAGAAACTGTTGCTTTCTTTTCCAGGCTCAAAACAAGGATGGGCAGGGAGTATTGGATTGGATTTTCCAGCCTGATTCAGGTAAAGCTTTTAGTGTAGTAAGCTAATTTCCAGTAGCATACTAGAAATTTAAACATCATTTTAACTGCCAAAAATATCCCCTTATCAATGTAAGCATATTTGAATTAGATTTTACGTTATGAACAATTAATGAAAGATATTAACCTTTTTTTCCAACAACTTCCTCATCTCTGAAGAAAAATCATAGTTAGAACAGTACCGTTTTATTTTTCCCAAAAGGGAAAGAGATTCACTGGAAGAAGTAGCCACATGGTGCAATTTCACTCATCAACCTACTTTTGCACACCAATAAAATTTTATTGTATTTTCATTCATCCTCCACTGCAGCACTCTGACTTGTAAGCATTTGCTGGCCATACACATACAGGTCATAGATTCACTATAGTTTTCGGACTGCTAGGAACACCAAAACTCTTTTGATTGTAGTTCTGAGATGTGTGCATCTGATTAAATAAAGGGCATCTTCCATCCCTGTTTGCACAAGGGGAACTTCTTAGTAGTGATATGTGTGATATGTGTTGTATCTGTGCAGTACCTGTATCACTGTTAAAAACTCTAGTACATATACTCCCATTATAACTGGGGGAAAAAGTCTGCTATGCTTGTTACACTCTGTTTGAAAAGACATAAAGGTAATGATAGGTACTTACTAATTAGGGATATATACTTGCTTTAGCTTGCTTTCTGCTTCTGCAGCTTTCAACCGTTTCTTAATACGAAAACAAAGACAAAACAAATTAGAATATCAACATATTGAGAAATCCTTCCCTTGTCAAAATGTATCACTAATAGCTAAGCAAGCAATTCAATTCATCTCTTGGAAACAGATGTTGCTGTTCATTCATTTTGTTAGTATCATGGATTAATTTAGTAGTTAATGAACACTATTCAGCAAGGCTGAAATAATTAATGAATACATGAATGCAATTCATAAGTTAAGAAATACAGAGTTTCTGATCACAATTCAAACTACTGGTTATGATCTATAAAACCCTATATGGCTCAGGTCCAGGCTATTTGGCAGACTGTATCTTGCTGTATGAGATAGCCTGGGCTCTGAGATCACCAGGAGAGGCCCTTCTTTCAGTATCAGAACCATCACAAGTATGGTTAAGGCGGACATGAGAGAAGGCCTTCTCAGTAGCAGTCCCTAGAATCTGGAATTTCCTTCATAGGAAGGCCAGAATGGCCCTATCTTTGTTGTCTTTCTATTGACAAAAGAAAACCATTTATTCACATAGGCTTTTAAACCAGAAAGTTTTTAAAGAATGGGCTGGGGGGGGGGCTGTCCCCACCAGGGCTGGTGGTAATGGCATGGCATCATATCTGATTGCCCCTTTCAAACACTGAGGAGGGGACATCTGCTTGATAGGGACGATAAGAAAGTTTAGAGATCTCAAACTGTCTAAAGGGTCCATTTGTTAAATAGGACCCCAGGGGCTCAAAACAGACCCAGTGCCCAGCAAAAAGAACAAGACTGGGGCCAGCACAGATGGAGCTGAGTGGGTTGGAAGAGCCACCATCACCACATCAAAGCAGCCACCTTGCATGGCATAAGCCCACAATCACTTTTAACAGTAAGCATCTAAAATAAAGAGACCCTTTAGATCCTAAAGAAAATTAACCCTCTGCTAACATGAGAGTGCTTCTAATAATTTAACTGTAGAAAGTAGAATTACCACTAAGTCAGAGTGAGGAGTTTAACACTAAGGGAAGTAGCAGGAAGGGAGCTGGGGATGTCTGAAGAAGAAGAAAGCTGAAAGGGTAATCAGAAGGACTGACAGATTTTGATGAGTTTGTTGAATAGGAGTGGGTGAAAGAAATGGACGGAGACTGAAAGGGGCAGATAGAGTAAAGCAGACAACATGAGAAGGGTACAGGGTGGAGAGATAGCAAGATAGCAAGTTAGAAGGAAATAATGTGAGAGAAACAAAAACAAAGATATTACTGTGACATTAAGACAGTCTTAGTGGACATGAGATGGTGTGAGGAGAGGGCACTGAAATACATCAAAGTGTTATTAAAGACTGAATACAGCAGAACTGGACTTATTTGAGGGTGATTACGACACAACAAAATAAGTAAGTAAAATTATTTAGAATCAATGCATTAACCACTAAAAAGAGAGACATCCCCAGAGACATAATAATCTATTCTGTAAAAGAGAGAACAAAACATCTGATACTTCAACAAAACTTTACAGACAAGTTGATTATTGTGGGCAAGGAAATAAAGATATTTAAAGACAGTCCATCCCTAATCTTGAAGAAAAGGAGAGAATATAGCTTTCTGATGCAACACTTAAGAAGAAAAGGAATCAACTACAAATGAGGGAAATTAGATGGAATCTCTTCACATACCATTGAAGAAGATTCAACTTAAACTTGTTCATGCAAGCGAATGAAAGAATATGGTAAAGAACTATCTAAAGACTCTGGTGATAGAGAGGAGTTGAGATTGCAGAAACCCAAAAGAAGAGTCTCTCAAGAAAAAGACTAGAGGCAGCAAGAAAGACAAGATGAAGAATATCAGCAGGAAGATGAAAGAACCAAGTTAAGACAAATAGGGGAATAGTCAAATCAAGACACTGAGTAATCAGAAATGAATATGAAAATACTATCATGGAATGTACAAGGGCCTAATTCCTTTTATAAGAGATGCCAAGTATTTCATTACTTGGGAAACAGAAGCAAAAACTAGACATTATTTGTCTGCAGAAGAACTATATATGAAAAAAGGTTGTGAAGTATTTGAAGAACCCCAGACTAGGAGAAGACTATATATGGCCACTGACAAGAATGAGGAGTTATACTATATGTAAACAAAAGAATAACAGCAAAAGAAATATTTAAAGACAATAATGGATATTACATCAGTTTAGAAATATAAAGTCAACACCTCAAATCCCTAATATCTGGGGTCTACACACCAAACCAAAAAAAATTTTTTTGTGCAGTTCTTTGGGAAAATTTCAGGACATTATTATGAAAACACTGATGGAAGGCTGGAACACTGTGATGGACCTTGTTCAAGACAGATCCTCATCAAAAATGGTCAAGAAGAATCAAGGGGAACTACCTAAATATTTTATGGATTCGCTAGAGAACTGAGCCTTGACAGATGTTTGGAGAATTTACATATTATTCGGAAAAGCACAAATCTTGGTCATGGATTGATATGTTCTTTATACCTAAGACTTTATGCAAGATTGAAAAAAACCAAACAGAAATTCTGACCAAGATTACTTCAGTTCAGTCTTGTTGACTTTAGGAAGTACTAAACATGAATTTAATTGAAGATTGAAGGGTGCTTTGCTTAAAAATGAGAAAATAATATCTAAAATGAAAAAAGAATTAAAGTTATACTTCAAAGAAAACATGAGTACAGGCACTTTTTGTATTGTATTGTTCTTTTAAATTGTGAGCCACTTTGAGCTACAGTTTTGGGGCTCAAATAAATATAATAATAAGAATTTAAATTAATAAATTTTAATCCTAGATGGAGTTCTACAAAATAATCATTAAAAACTACTACCGTATCACTTTGTTGAGTTAATTCATTCACAGTAGTTTTCCAGACATTACTACATGTTTACATGTTCATAGCATAAGAAATTGCTGTTTAGTATCTGAAAAACATTGCTAGTGAAACAAATTTAATGGTCTATAGATTTAAACATCAGAATAAACAAACAAACAAACAAACTCTTACAGTAATGCTAAACAATCTAAAGAAATTCATAGTGGCTATCTCCAAAAGCTGTTTTTCAAACTAATGCATTTATCCTTTGTCCCTGCTGCCACCTCAGCTGGTGCTCAACCCAGCTGCACCTTCTCATTCATCTGTTGTGGCAGCACTACCCAGAGGGCTGCCTCCATGTATGCAAGCAGTCTCTTTAGGTTTTCCACCTCATCCCTAATGTGTGTCACGACCAGGTTTGCCTTACTACACTTGGCCCTAATCAACGCACACAATGGCAGACACAGCACAAGATGGCCATGCTGTTGAATCCATTCAACAATCTGGTCCATACTGCTACAGGGCAGCCTCTACGCCCAAGTCCTTGCAGTCACCACTGAAGGTAGGCAAGTACCCTGCAGCAGTAGTGTTTTGTTCTTACCACCCTGAACTGAATCATAACTCTTGTCAACAGAGATCGAGGAGCTTTCAACTGGGTCAAGAATCAAGCTATTCTGGATAGCAGGGGAGATGTCCAACAAGAGTCATATGAATAAAATGCTCCTTCAGTAGTGGTAAACCCCAGCTAAATAGCTTTATACCTGCCTCTGTTGTTCTATCCCTTCCTGGCACATCACTAGGGCCCTGTATTAGGAGGTAGTTCAGTATTCTCAGATCCTGGATTAAATCTCCTAGGTAGGAAGAAACAATAGGAGAGCTTATAGAGTGCTTATTTTCTAGGTACTCTTTGCTTAAACAATGATCTTCCTCAGCTGTGGCATGTTCTTGCATCCTTTTGTTCTCCATTGGCCCTGATTCATGTTTAGGTTTTCGTTTGCTCCTCAATTATGCTATCTAATTTAACCTTTGATTCTGATAACTAGCTTTGGTCTGTGGCTCCTCACTCACTGCTGACTGCTACCTACAACTCAGCCCATGAGGAATCTGCTTGTCTCTTCATGAATGGAAGGTGGGAGACCTTGTGTTGTCAGATGAGTGCTGTGCCAGTGCTTCCAGGTTTTGCTTGGATACTCTGCTTCTGTGGTCCTTGGTCACTTCACAGGTAACCTATATAAACTGGTTCCTCTGAATAATGGCATTCCTGAATGAGGCATTCTCCCTGGTTGGTTTAGTTCTGTTTGCAGTAGAAAGGTGATAAGAAATAACAGACAGACACTACAGTAAGTGGCAAGCTTGCTAAGAGGGATGCCTTGCTAACAGTGAAGTGTTATGGAAGTGTAGATTTTACTTCCTTTTCCCAAAAGCTCTCAAAGCATTTTAATTCATCTTAGTGGCCACCTAAATTGTCACTTTAAAAAAGAGGAATCAGTAAGGGCCCCAACAGAGCAAAAGAACATTATTGGCCAGAAGATTTTTAAGAACACAATTTAGCTAAAGGTGAATTACTGGTTGACAAAACTGTTATCTGAAGGGATCGCAGCTTCAGTGTTAGTAAAAGAGCAAGTTTTCCATTCTAAGATAAACATGCTAGGAGAAGGCTTGAAGCCCAGTGCCTGTAGCCAAATAAAGCAGAAGTCCATGCTCCAAAGATGCTGTGCAGCTTCAAGCAGAGCTAAGCCCCAGAATGTTTCAAGCAGATGTTTGTCCAGATAGAACTGAACTGAAACATTTGAAGTATCCTAGAAGCCAGCAACAGAATCATCAGCAGCAAGGGACAGAAAAAGATAACTGTGCAGCCTCTTTTTTAGTTGTGTAGGAATGGCTGAGATTAAGACTGAAGAATCTAGTCTGAAGAAAAAGCTATTGAGAGTGTATTTATCTGGAGAAGACTTATTTACATATCAGGAACTGTAACTAGCTATATGTAACCTAAGAAATGTACATTTAAGCAATCACACCCTACCCTCTGACAAGCAATATTTGATTAATTTCTATTCACTCTACAATCTTGCCTACAGATATTATGTCAATCTCATCTCTGTGTCCCAAGAACCAAACTACTAAATTTCTATCAGGAGGTGAGGGTTTGTTGTCGCTGGCAGTAATGAAGGTTTTATATATAACATAGTATTCCTAACCTCGAGTTCTACCACAGAATGCTATTTAACATGGTGGCACAGAATTCAATAGCTCCAAGATTCAATGTTTCAAATAAACAAACAAACACAGGCAGAATAACCCTACTGCTTTCTCGCAAGTCTAATCAAATACATGCAAATAAATTAACCCCCGGACTTTTACTATATAAAGAGTTAGTACTCCTTTAGACTCCTTATTCATTCATGATAGTACAATTTTATGGATTCACTGTCACATAGTAATCATGCTAAAGGATTGCTGCTGTTTTACATGCAAGATAGAAAGCTTTCTTACACTCAGCCGTGTGGAAGACACTTTTATCAAGCAAGGAAACAAGGAAGCAAGGAAAGGCCCCAGCAAATTTATTTTAAAAGATTATATTCTTTTCCTTCCAGGCTATTAAGCAGAGGATTTAAAAGAGTACAAGACTGTGAATAACTATTTGATTTTGGAGAGGGCAAGACTCAAACTCTCTTGCAAAGCTGTGGTAGAAAAGTGTTTAGAATTCTTAATTAAATCAAAAGGTGAAAAGCACACTGAACATAATAGTTTTTTGTTTGTTCATTTTTGCAAAGAATGAGCAGGGGCCAATGACACATAGCTCTCCTGCATTTTTTCCATGTACGAACTAGATGGCTGTTCCTACTGTTCAAAATCAATCCAGTCCTCCGTATTTTCCGTATCTGCCATTCAATTATTCCTTTCAAAAAGAAGGAATAAGTTTCAGACTATCCACCAGAGCATCAGCAAGACTAAATATATAAGATTAAAAAGACTACTAACAAGACAAATCCCAGTTAGGAGTTTAAAGCAACAGTGACAGAGAAGCCTGGAAGCCAGAGAATGCGGGGATTTAGAGTAGCATAGAACAGTATAAAGGAATCAAGAACAGGCCTCTGCAGAGTTTTCCCCAGTGCCCTTAAGTTACTAGCCTGCTTTGTTACTAACAAAGGCTCCTGGAAATTATATCAGCCTTCAGAAACAGCAACTTGACCTGGGAGATGTATAGGCATTAGGAATGGAATGTATACTACTGATAATGAAGAAGACAGAAGTGCCAGGCTCCCAAAGTATGGAATGTAAGTAGGCCCCACTTTGGATAAATAAAAGATAAGTGTTAAGGGACTGATGCATTGGAGGGCTGCTACATGCCCTGTAGCACATGCCCTGATACCTGAAACACATGCACATGAAACACCAAAGCACATGCCCTGATACCTGAAACCCAACAGAATTTACATAGAAGTGATGTAACTTAGAATTTACATAGAAGTGATGTAACACCAAAGCACATGCCCTGATACCTGAAACCCAACAGAATTTACATAGAAGTGATGTAACTTAGTATGCTTATTCCTTTTCTTATGGGAAGTATAAATGTGCACACTTTTCTTTGCTCTAGCACATCTGACTTGTGGGAATCCTCCAGACGTCTCATGGTTTCAGCCTGGATCAAATAAAAGATTATATTTTTTATTTTGAATCTCCTGCTGGTATGTGACTTATTGGCCTTGTTGCACTCCAGAGAAAACCTGCCCATTGTTGCTATCAACAATAGTACTTTGGTCAATGTACTGCTTACCTGTTGAACATAACGATCTGTTGTTTTCCACATATAATAATACTCAATTATACTGGTTAGAGACTTCCAAGGAAGCTAAGAATACACAAAAAATGAGATGAGATATCTACAACTTCATACCAACAAAGGATTCAAATAAAAGAATTTATGAGCACAGAAAGCCATGGCTAAATGTCCCCAAACAAAGTGCCACATTGCCAAGCTTACAGAGACTTAAATGTATTGCTACCTCAAAAACAGGATGCTTACCTATAACTGTGGTTCTTTGAATGGTCACTTGTGAATTCACACAAATGGGTTTACTGCACCTGCAGCACAGTGCATAGTTTGGAAATTTCTAGAGCTGTTACGTAAGCATTTTGGCAGTAGCCCCTTGTCTGCTGGTACATATGACCAGCCATTTACCTGCTCAGACCTTCAGCTCCATGGTGGCCAAAGCAGCAGCCCAGGAACTAAAGATGTTGAGCACTGGGAAAGATTAAAGAAATTAAAAGCATACTTTGCTACGACTTACAAGAAAATTACTATAAAATGATGTTATACTGGTGTCTTACACCAGAAGGACTTTCAAGATGCACAAAGAGATGAACAACAGTTGTTGGAAGTGCCAAAACCATACTGGATCTTTATACTGTATGTGGTGGACTTGTGATAAGGCTAAACAGTTTTGAAGGACAATACAGAATATGATTTAAAAATTCTGAAAATGTCAAATTATTAAGTCTCCTGAATTATTTCTACTTGGAATCTGGAGAGAGGATACCAGCTATGACAAGCAACAACAGAAATTGCTTCAACATCTGCTATTAGCAATGAAACTAGTTTATACAAAATACTGGAAGAAAATAGAAATCCCATCAATTACCAGACTGATGGCAATTGCGGAAATGGACAAACTTACAGCTAGATTAAAGGGTTCTATGGAAGATGATTTTATAAGGGACTGAAAACTTTTGATTGATTGCTTAAGAAAAAATAAGAGTGAATTGATAATTCTAGGGTTTTGAACTCGCAGCTTGTATTTTCCTTTTTATATGTCTAAATATTTACTCTATTGTCATGTGAACAGTTTTAAGAAAATTATAGATGGCTTAAATTAAGGTTATGGAAATCAGAATTAACTAACAAAAAGAATGACTTTAATATGAATGCTATAAATACTTTATTTTGATATTTAAGAATTATAATTTTGAATTTTTACAATTAATTAAGTAGTATCTAAGTTTGGAAAAAAGAAAGGAAAAAAGAAAAAAGAAAAAGAGAGTGCAGGTATAGACTAATTACTAAGTTCATTACCTTTTATCATAGAATTAAATCTAAGCAATAAATATTGAATTTAGTGATAATTTGTGATGTATTAGTGTTTCTGTAGGATTACTATTTGTTGTTGGCATCAGGGGTAGGAGCCAACTTTTTATTTGTATATAGTTATTTATTTATTAATTTAGATTGATATTTTGTAGTTTTGTTATATTGTGGGTATTATTTTATGGTATTATTAGTAGTATTATTTTGTATTGTGGACTCTTAATTTGCCTCTTTTCTTTCGTATATTATCTTCTATTTGCTTAGGCCCTTTCTGCACGGCATGGCTGCCCCGCAGTTGGGACACGATGACAGCACTCCACAGGTCATGCTTCTGCACATCGTTGCGGTCCCACTGCCATCTTGTCGCTGTGCATTGCACAGGCGCAGTATTTGTAAAACAGAAAAAATCCATTTTACACCTATCATCGCACCGCACTGCCACCTTTCCCAGTCACGCAGAAGACTGGAAGCGCACTGGTGATGCCTCCCTCACCAGCACAGCAATGGCAAGTGCCATTGCTTCCCTCCGTAGTGACCAGGCAAAGTGCGAAGGGAAGTGTTCCTGGTGTGCTTTCCCTCCCTGCTGGGGCTGCAATGAAAGGACTTTGTAGAGCCCCGTCGTGCAGAAATGGCCTTAGTTTGAACTTTGTGTTTTCATTTAACAAAAAGATTTTAAAAATAAATAGAAAAAAAGTTGTTGAGCATGACAGAAGTACGAAGGAAGGGCAGGTGTCAGATGACCAACAGAGGCTTGAAACAGACTCTGTGGGACAGGTAGAGAAGATGAGCGAAACACAGCTGCCTCAGCCACCAAGGGGTTAGGAGAATGCAATTTACACTGTCCCAGATCAAGAGGTCTGATCTCCATCAAGCCTCCCCTGAGGAATGTGGACTGGAGAAATTTGGGATGGAACATTCACTCATGACAGGATACTGTCGTTCTGCTCAGGGCATCTGCCAAGATGTCCTCTTCCCCTGGAAGATGCATTGTGGAGAGCAGGATGCCTCTTTCCAGACAGCAGTCCCAGATCCAAAGGGTGAGGTTTAGAAGCGTTTTTGACTGTGTGCTGCCTTGTTTATTCAAGTAATAAAACACCGGGGTGTTGTCAGATATTACTTGAACTACATAGTACAACACCAGAAACTGGAAACCACAAAGAGCCTTCTCTATAGCTAGCATCTTGAGTGTGTTGATGTGGCACTCGGTTTCATGACCCATCGACTGACCCCTGACTGAAAGTCAGGCACCCCATCTGATCAAGGACACAGTACTGTCAAGTACTTTGTGAACTGAAGCAGGGCAAAGAGCATCCTGGTGAGCAGGCTGTCAGAGCAGAGCTACCACTGCAAAGACCGATGAACAGCTCTCAGGATAGTCAGATGCATCTAAGGAGACTCTTTGAGGATGTCGAACATGGAAAGGAACCAGGCCAGAAGCGGTCACATTTGAAGGTGGGCATTTGGGACCACAAAGGTTGTGGAGACCATAATACCCAGCAGAACCTGGACTACTTGGCTGATACACACCTGGAACAACAGCACTGAAGAACAGCCTGATGTAGAGCATGGTAACAATCCAAGAGAAGATATGCTCTAGCATTCTGAGAATCAGGCACTGCTTCAATGAGCTGGATGGTGTGGGATGACTGCAAGTGGGACTTGCTGAAGTTGATAATGAGACTTAGATAGCGTAGAAGCCAAAATGTGACGTTTATGTATGAGAGCAGGCAAAACCAGAAACGTGCAACAAGGAGCCAGTCGTCAATGTACTGAAAGATTATTACATCCTGTTGGTGTAACCAGGCTGCTACAACTGTCATACACTCTGAGAAAATGCATGGAACAATAGATAGCCCAAAGGGTAGGACATGGAACCGGAAACCTTCCTTCCTACAGCAAAGCAGAGGTAGCACTGATGCGATGGTCAGATCCCAACATGAAAATATGCATCCCTGAGATCCAAGGTTGTAAACCAGTCTCCTTCTTTCAGCAACAGGAGGACAGAGTTCAAAGTCACCATACAGAAAACTCCTGGGATGGATGAAGGAATTCACGTCCCTTAGGGCCAAGACAGGACAAAGTCTGCTGTCCTTCTTCATGACAATGAAGTAATAAGAGAAGAAACTCCTTGGGATGGAGGATGGTGGCATGGGTTCAGTGCCTCCCTTCTGGAGAAGAGTGTCTACCTCTGCTAGGAGAGGGACGGAAGGAGCAGTGATGTGAATTACTCCAGGAAGTGACTATTCAACAAATTTGATTGTGTAGCTCCTGTCAATGATATTGAAGACCCAAGAATCAGTCATGATGGAGGGCAAAGCATGTTGGTATGGGTGGAATCTGTTGACAAAAAGAAGAGTGGAAGGAAGAAGGCCCTGGAAAGAGTCAAAGATGGCATTTACCCTCTGACAGTTATTGTTTGTAGGACTGGAGCCTATAATGGGAAGTCCCAGCAGACTTTTACAACAACAGCAGCGGTGGAAAAGAGACTTTTGATCTTGTGAGTGGAACTGGCCTGTAGACTCTCTTGGAGGTAGACAGATGCCTTGACAAGAATAACAAGGGTCTGGAGCACCAGACAGACTGAGTGGGCAAGCCAAGCTTACAGGCCATTGTTCTCATCTTTTGGGTGTGCTCCAAAGTGCCATCTGTGTATTTGTGGAACAACTCAGATTCATCAAAGTAGGTATCTTTGATAGTATTCCTGTCCTGGTAATATAGGCTGGAGGACTGAAGCCAGGCATGATGACGCAAGGGTACGGCTGACACGAGAGATTTTCCACTCCAGTCAGCCACATGCCCTGCCATCTTAAGTTGTTATGATGCCAAGGGATGTGTCTCAGTCTGAAGGACCACTGCCAGATATTGATCATCATCAGAGAGTCTGGCTAAGAAGACTGTTATTCTTTCCCACAAGTGCCACTGATAAGCTGCCATGCAAGCCTTGTAATTGATAATTTGGAAAGATAATGCCGCCCATGGAATAAAACATTTTAGCCAAAGCATCAAATCTGTGACCATCCTTATCAGCAGGGGTCATCATCTTCAACAACAACAGCCTCAACAACAAGAGTTGGGATGTGGATATTGACAGTCAGCACCCACATCGAAGATTCTATATAAAGATAATATATAACGTGTCCATCTTCTTGGATGTAGAATGCACAGATAATGGGATACTCCAGGACCTCTGAGCAATTTTCAGAAGAGCTGAAAGAGGAGGTATATAAGACAGTATAGGAACCCTTGCTTGAAGTCCCCTGAAAACAGGGTCCTCCAACTCTGGTTCATGGGACTTTGCCATCCAAATCAAAACTCCGCAAAGGTACAGACATCATCCATGGGTGACACCAATTCATGCTACCCAAGAATGTTGGGGGGGGGGAGTGCTGCTGAAAAACCACAGAGGAAGGCTAGCGGAAGTAAGAGTCCAAATTACTAGAAATGAAGGATTTGGAGAGATGAAAGTGTGTTCTCAGAGATGGAGATGATATCTCTGCAAGAGTGGCAACACAGCTTGGAGAGGGTGGCACAGCTAATGCAGGTGCCAGAACATTAGTGGAGCCAGTGGTCTGGCAAAGATTGGCAGAAGCAGTGGAAGAAGCTGGCATGTTGGTGGCTAAAGAGGATGCCTGTGGCATGTTGGTGGAAGCAGTGGGTGCAGGGCGAGCCTGCATTTCTGTAGGCAGTGGAGACAGACTAGACCAGTGGTTCTCAACCTGTGAGTCCCCAGATGTTCGTGGACTTCAGCTCCCAGAAGCCCCAGCCACTATGGTCAATGCTCAGGGCTTCTGGGAGCTGAAGTCCACAAATATCTGGGGACCCACAGGTTGAGAACCACTGGCCTAGACTTATAAAGAGTACGGGACTCAACCAGAGAATTGGAATGATGACAGTGCTTAGATGAGCGAGCAGGCTTGCTCTGATGCAGTGAATCAGAATGTCCTGTTATATGGTGGTGCAGAATTTCCCATTCATTGCAATCCAGGAATGGGCTTTGATTCCAATATCTGTACAGGTACCAGTAACAGGATGGACCACGATGCCCAGAGTAGACGTAGGCTGGATCATAGTATTCTACACACTCCTCAGAGTGGGAATAGGCTTCTGAGGGCAAAGAAGACAATGTCTCAGAAATAAACAGTGATGCCTGCAGCCCAACTGCCTGGACTCAGCCTCAGCAGAACGAAGGTGTCACCTGGATTCATGATGAGGTGGCAGGGAAACAATCTATGATCTTTGAATCCAACAAACAGAAGATGCAGAAGAACTTGCAGAGAAGCATTGGGATGGAGGCTCACGTCAAACTGGTGGAGACTGTGGAAGAGGTACATACCTTGAAAGATGCATCCCCAGAGAGATAATTGGGGCTTTGACTGAGCTGGAAGGCCATGACAATGCTAAGGTCATGGGAAGAAGAATCGATGGTCTCTCCACCTGACATTGCAGAGGCCTGCACAACTTGCAGATGCTGATGTTGGGTGGAAAGCTGAGAGGTTCAGGCCAGAGGCAAAAGAGGTGGCGAGTGGTCCAGAGAGGTCATGCCAGATGCAATTGTGGAAACCACTACAGAGGGCAACTGAGGTTGGGAAGAATCCTTAGATGACTTCTTCTTCTTATGGCATTTGCTTCGATATCGATTTGAGATCAAGAGAGCACCCTGGCGTTGAAGGGACTCTATCATGGGGAGGCATCATGTTTCAAACACCTTGTACCAACAGCAGGATCAGAGGTGAAGTGCTTGGTCAATTCAGCCATGGTAGCCTCAGTGGATGGCCACTTAGCCACAGTTCACGAAGTTGACAAAAAAAGAGTTAACACTGAAGAAGCACGTGGAACTGTGGACCAGTTGAACATAGAAGCAGTGTCTGGACAAGTCAAAATCTGCTTGTATAAGAGGTCCTTCAGGTGTGACAAGCAATTTTTGTGGGCCTGTGGTGTCATCACTTCACAGTGCAAGCAGGACCCAATGTTATGAGTTTCTCTCAGGCACAAAGGGCAATAGGAGTGGCCATCAGTACTTGGGATCTTAATTCCACAGGTGGAACATTTTGTGGCCAAGACAGGTTAATGAGAGAGAAGCTGAAAGCAGTCCAAGTGAAGTTGTAAGAATGGAGTTACTGTAGCTGAAGAAGAACTGAAGCCATGAAGGAGTAAACAGTCTGAGTCAAAAAAGCCTATGATCTACACCAAAACACACAGCCAACTGTTCGCTTTGATGCTGCTGCTGCTGTGGATGAAAAGAAAATGAAACTTTCAGAGGGAAAATAGCTGGTCACATATACCAGTAGAGGAGGGGCTATTGCCAAAATGCTTACATAACAGCTCTAGAGGATTCTGAACAACGGACTGTGCAGGCACAGTAAGCCCATTTGTGTGAGTCACAGAGACCATGAAGAAGAACTTAAACTTATGAACTATTTATCAAAGTCTTTTACAAGGTAGGAGTATTAGCTAACAGAACATTTAGTATGAGTCTGAAATATTTTTTCTACTGCAGACAATACACAGAATACATCTTGTTGCCTGAAACAAGGACAACACCCATCTTCAATTAAGTTAATTCCTAACTTAATTTTATTTCAACACTAATAATGGGATGTTCACCACTGCACTTGCGGGTCACAGAAGGCAGAAAATATGGGATATGGACACAGAACTCTAGCCTTCAAGTACAGAGAGAGAACAACAGGTAAGTAATGACTAAAGGGATGTCTCAGTAGCTGTAACATAGTGCCACTGAGAAAGTTGTCTCACTCTGCCTGACAGTAAAACTAGTACTGCTCTACAGAGAAACTAATCTGTATCTTATTTAGTAACTGGTAAAACCGAAACATCTTCATTTGTAAACATCAGCCAAAATTTAACCCTAGCCCATTTTTTCAATTGGCCCCAAATCATTTATTTTAATAAACTAACCAATAACACTGATTCTGATGATATTAGAAACAAATACACAAACTTTAATCCTTCCCAGTCAGAAAACACTACACTCTTCAACCATAATTAGCTTGCTAAAAATTTCTCAGCTTTTCACTATACATTCTGAGTTGGGATAATTTTGGCAGAGTTGTAAAGCAGTGCTATGCTAAGCCTCCTTTTGAGGACAAATAAGCTACAGCACAGGTTTATAGCTCTGTCAAAAATTTAATTTGATAAAGCTGGGTGTAATTTTTCAGAGTTTGAGTAAAACGATGCTCAAATGTCCCAAATTAGATTTAGTTTTAAAATTATCTTTTAAACTTCAAGAAATGACTGATATATAGCTGATCCCAGATCAAATTATCGATGAAGTAGACTTGTTACAACTGGTAAAACAGCTTTACGGTAATCAATAACAGCCCTCATTACTCATATCAAAGTCCCACACTAACACATTTTATACTAACAATAAATACGCTCTTTAATTCTACTCCTTACTACATCATCATCTGATCTCCACAATATTATTTCTATGGAATGAGGCTAAGGAGAATGACATAGCGGGGTGCTGTACTTCACAAAATAGAGAATTCTGCCAATGATTTACTGGATTTGCAAAACCCTTGGGTACTTACAAAATCTTGCTGAATGTCAGTGAAATCTTTTCCATATTTTTCAAGGGCTTCTTCGAAGAGATTTGCCTCTGAAGCAGACCATTCTTCCATCTCATCCCTGCACAAAACAGGTCCACCTTGTGGCACAAGGGCAGAGATTGCCTTGGAAATGTCGTAAACATTTTTGTGCAACGTATCCATGGCGTGGAACTGCACAGTAGAGCAAAGCAAATAATAAGCGATAAGAAAACAACTCTCAGTATACACAACATTTCAAACTCAAAGGCCTATGAAAACAATTGGATGACTGATGCATGTCCTATATATGTTAAAAGGAAACAATATTACTATCAGATATGCAACCATTATTAATAACAAGCTGAATTTCCACTATGGAAGAAGGGGTATCACAGTTCAGTCAACGTTATCAGTGCATTCTACTGGCACAGGAAACACTATCCCCCAACCAAAATTATTATCCCTATTTCAGGTTCAGACATCTTTAAGTACATCTTGAAATACACCTCTACAATTAAAAAAGCATAAAGCTGAAGCAGACCTTTAGAACTCCAAATGGCCTCAACTATCCAAGATCCTAAGAAACTTATTGTACCTTTAGCAGACATGTTTTTAGGCAACTAGGCTATGACACAGTACATATACTACGGATAGTTTCTTCCACCTTCACCATTATCTTGGAGCTAGATGGTTATCAGTGGTAGAGTGGTGGCCCTAAGTCTGTTAGGGCCAAATGATATTTTAACTAGAAAAGACATTTGCAGCCTATGCAACTGAAGATATAATACAACTGAATCCACACATCTATATTACATCACTCAACTGGCAACCAGTGGAAACAATAAAGAACAACAAAGTTTACTATATGTTTTAAGTGTGCCAAGAGGTTATTGATAAAGATACTGTAAAAGATGACAATCTCGGTATTTATCATTCTTTTCAAGTAAGAAGTACATTTACTGCTCTCTATAAAGTATGTTTGTCAGATGAGGAGGAAAAACCAATAACAAAACCAAGCTCCAAATGTACACCTATTTCAACATGCAAACAGCAGGCTCTGGCCACCTGAGTTGATGATTTACACTAGAAATTCATAGAATCATAGAGCTGGAAGGGACAAGGAGCATTTTGGGTAACATCCTGCTAGTGCAGAACTTCACATCTAAGGCATCCTTAAGAGATGGCCATACAAACTCAATTACAAGTTCCAGTGAAGGAGTGTCTATCATCTTCCAAGGTTCCCTCTTCAGAAGGTGGTCTGCTGGATAGGTTTACAGTTGGGTTCAGCCTGAATCTGGATTCCCAGGTTTTCATGGTTGCCCACAGTGCATTTAAACTTCTAATACCGACGTCAATCCTGCCACCTGCTGACGATGTCTGATCTGGCCATGGTGTTGCCTGCTTTTATTACATTTCATTTGGATTACTATAACATGCTCGATATCAGGCTCTCTTCAAAGATGGTCTGAAAACTTTAGCTGGTCAAGCTACAGTGACAAGATTTTTAACCGGTTATAGGAAGCATGCAATTCTTTTATTGCTACAGTTTCATAGAAAGTCAGCTTTCTTCAGTTATAGGTTATGGCCTGTAAAGCCTTATACAACTTAAATATCTTCAGAACATCTGAGGAACCATATTCCAACATTAGCCTATGCCAACTTTTCTCAGTCTTGCCCCCCTGAGAGACATGTTTGCTGAGGGTGTAAGAGAAACCTTTCTGACTGTTTGTTCCCAGGCTCTAGTCTAGAGATCCCTTCCAATGCTCTTGGCCCCCATACTACAGTTTTTCTGTCAGCAAAAACTTTTAATTCACATGTAGTTTCAGAAACTGGACGATTGACAAGAAGTGGCTTCTAAAGAGGGGGGCTGTTTTTGTGTGTGTGTGTTTTTTTAAACTGAGAGAAGAACGTAATCGTGGTTCTTTTAGCGGTCATCTTTGAACTCACACAAACTGTTTATCTGAACCTGTGCAGTGCGCTGTTCAGAATTTTCTAGAGCTTGATAACAAACATTTTGGCAGGAACCCCAACTCCAACCCCAGCAATTATATAAGCCATCTGCCTGCCTAAACCGCCAGTTCCATGGCTGACTGAGGCAGCAGCAAAGGGACCAAGAGACAGGCAGGGCACAAAGAGGGGAGGTAGGATGGAGCTGTGTGAGTTCACAGATGAACACTCAAAGAACTACAGTTACAGGCAAGCAACTTCTTCTTCTTCTTCATGGTCTCTGTGACTCACATAAATGGAAGACTAGTGATCTACTAACCATAGGAAGTGGGAGTGTCATGCAACAGAACATAACAACACTGCCCTCCCAAACACAGCATCATCTCTTGATCTATTGTCCAGTCTGTAATGAGAGATGAAAGTTGAAGGCTGTGCCCATGTAGCAGCTCTGCAGACCTCATGCAGTGGCATTCCCTGGAGGAAGGCTATGGAAACAGCCAGAGTCCGGTGGATGACTCCTCAACTGTTTAGGAGGCCACTTGCTGGTCAGTTTGTAGGGAAGTTGAATGGTGGATGTCACCCACTCGGACAGTCTCTGCGATGACACTGGCAGTTGCTTCTTGACAGACAAATAGCATACAAAAAGTCTCTGAGAATTTCTGAACTCTGCTGAATGCTGCACACAGAAGGCCAGAGCCTGTCACATGTCAAGGCAATGGAGATTGCACTCCAGGGCTGTAGATGGGTTCTGCATGAAGGCAGGAAGTATGATACTCTGATTGAAGTGGAAAGCTGAGGCAATATTTAGAAGGAAGGAAGATGTCAGGTTGAAGCACCACCTTCTCCTTGTGGAATTGAAGATAAGGTTGGTCCACTCTGAGAGCCCAGAGCTCACATGTCCTTCTTGAGGAGGTGACAGCCACCAAAAAGGCTGTTTTCCATGACAGGAAACAAATGTCACTGGTAGCCATGGGCTTGAAGGATCTCTTTGACAGCTGGAACAGAACAAGCTGCAAATTTCAGGATGGTACCGGAGGTGTAAGAGGCAGATGAAGGTTTTTATAACCCTTCAGGAACCTCTTGATGGTGGGATCCAACAAGCAAGACAATCTCCCCTACTTTTGAATATATCAGGAAATTGCTGACAGCTAGCACTTGACAGAAGAGAGCAAGAGTCCTTTGTCAGCAAGCAATCCCAAGAAATCCAGAAGATGGACGGTATGAAAGGTATCAATGTCAAGTCGTCAGTCTCGAAGAAAGCTAACAAATTTTTCCCATTTGTAGCAGCAGGATTTTCTAGTCGAAGGCTTGTGGACAGCTTCAGTGATTTGTCTTACAGGATGAAGTAAGAATTTTAATGGAGGAGGTTCCATGCTGTAACCTTGAGGCTGTGAATGTTGGGATGTCTCACAGTACTGTCTTGGATAGTGAGGAGGTTTGGTGTGGAGAGCAACCTCTGAAACTGACCCTTTGAAAGTATCAACAGAGGAGTGAACCATGTTTCCTGGGCCACCATGGAGTTATCAGAAGAGCCTTGGCTCTATCCTGCCAGATCTTTGCCAACACCCTGGTGATGAGAGAAAACGGTGGAAAAGTATACACAACGGGATCTCTCTAGTGGAACAGGAATGCATCCCCTAGAAAGCCGTTGCCTGATCCACTCCTGGAGCAAAAGATGTTTGCTGTTTGTTGACCAGGGACACAAAGAGGTCTAGCTGAGGAGTGCCTCACATCTTCAAGTCCCACAGTCACAGAGTCAGATCAAGATGAGTCTTGGAGTGGGTGCCTCCTTGTTTGTTTACATAGTACATTACCGTGGTGTTGTCCATGAAGACCTGAACCACTTTGTTCTTGAGACGATCTGCAAAGACCATGAAGGTTTTGATCACAGCGAGGAGATCCGGGGCATTTATATAATGCTCTTCCTTGGCTATTGACCGCCAGCCTCTGACCATATGTCTTTGGTGTGGGTTTCTTTTCCACTCAAGAAGGTATCTGTTGTTACAGTTATCAATGGTGGAGGAGGTAGGAAAGCATACCCACTAGGACATTGTGATCATCCTGCCACCATGCCAGGGAGCAAGAGACTGGTCTTGGTACTGTGAGCAGCCATGATGGATGGTGTCACAAGGATTGAAGACGTCGAGGAACCACAACTTGAGATATCTCATGTGAAGTTTGGAAGCCAGCAGCCTGAGAAGAACTTGAACCATCCTTGCCTTCTATGGTGTTCTATGGTGGATTCTATGTCTCGAACTGGGTGGTCCTGAGTGAGTCAAACTATGAGCCAGTTGTCAATGTATGGAAAGAGGACGATACCTCATTGATGTAATGCAGCTGCTACCACCACCGTGACCTTTGTGAACACCCTCGGGGTCATACTGAGACCAAAAAGGAGAACACAGAACCTGTATGTCTTCTTGCCCACTACAAAGGCAAGAAATCTGTGATGCGCCCTGATGGAGACATGGAAATATGCATCTCAGATCCAGGCTGGCAAACCAGTTCCCCTTCTGTAGCAATGGAAGGATGGTGGTGAAAGTAACCATCTGAAACCACTTGGGCCTGATATAGTAGTTCACTTCCCTGAGACTGAGCATAGGCAATAGACCTCCGTCCTTTTTCGGTACTAGAAAGTAGAGGGGGGAAAACTGTGGCAGAGAGAAGAGAGGGGAACAGGTTCTATGGTCTCTTTCTGAAGTAGTGTGTAAATCTCCTCTGTCAGGACTGCAGATGGGCAAGTAACTCTGATGTGACCAGTGGGGGGAAGGCTTCAAAATTCTGTGGCATACCCTCTGAGAACGATATTGAGAACCCACGAGTCCATCATGATAGAGGTCGAAACAGGGTGGTAATTGCTTAGTCTGTCCCTGAAAGGATGATCCAAAGATGGTATAAGATGGGGTGATGGTACTGACAGATAAGTAGATGGTATTGACAGCAGTACCTATGGAGGAGGTGATCAAGGAAGTGGAATCATCAAATTGGTTGCCAATAGAATATTTAAATAGGAGTAATAATGAAGAGTTTAGAAAAATACTTTAAAAAACATAAAGACAAATGGAAATAAAATTACTTAAGGTTTATATGATAGGGCAGGGAAACCAATAAAGGCGGAATTATTGATTTCAATGATCAGAGGTCAGCACTGGATTTAGGTAAAAGGAATGATTAAATCTCTACAGGAAATAAGACTGAACACAGTAGAACAGAATATGTTTTTAGAGGACATAATAAAAAGAAAAATAGAACAAGAAAAAGGATTAATAGGGAAAATTTATAAAAAATTGTTAATGGCCCAGTATAGAATGATAGAGGGGTTGAAAAATAGTTGGGAAAAAGATATATCAATGGATAGAAAAAAAATTAAAATTTGGTTACATGAAATTGCTAAAAATAAAAATACAAATGTAAAACCAATAACAAATGAAAATGATTGGTAGATGGTACAGAACACCCCATCAAATGGTATACATAAATGTCAATTTCTCACCAAATGTTGGCATGGATGTGGAGCTAAAGGTATTTATATACATATGTGGTGAGAGTGTCCATTTATTCAGGAGTTTTGGAAAGAGTTTAAGAAACAAATAAATATAGTATCAGGGAGAGAAATTCAATTAAATAAAGAATATTGTTTAACCTTCAACTTAGGGACAATAGGATTAAATAAGAATGAAAGTTTGTAACAAAACAAATTTTAAAAGCAGCTCATGCTGTTAATGTTTTAGGATGGAAAAAGAAATCAATGTGAAATGAGTTTTACTTGATAAAATATATAAAAAAAGTCATATTATTTGACCTTCTTAGGGAAAGAAGGTTAAAGTATAGTGGAGAATGTTGTAAAGAATCATGGAGTGATAACTGGAAAATAATGACTGAGAAAGTAAAAGAAAAGTCGGGTATGAAGATGTGATTAATTTGATTAAGATTATATTCCATATCTCTGAGAAAGCTTTCTGACATAAATTGATACAAAAGGGGTCTGGATCCTCTGTTAGCTGTTTGAGGGTGGGAGGGGGTTGGATAGGTTGAAAAGGCATTGCCATTAAAAAAAAAATCCTTGTAATAACATTGTAATACAGTATATATTAATGTATATTTAGTACTAGCATATTTACCCGGCATTGCCTAGGATTTTTATTTTCCTCCTAAGAACTCATTAAACTGTCTTCTCCATTTCCTGTAACTTTGCTCCATATTTCCCAATGCAATCTATATTCAGAGTTATTTACATACACAGTTTGGGTTCCTGAGGGGAGTACACTGTCTTCCTCCTTGCTGCTAGGCCTTGTGTCCATAGCAACCAGCCTATTTCTGGCCCTTTTCACATGGCAGTTTGCAAGCGAAAGGGCCCCTTGAGCGTCGCATAAATATGAGGAGTGGTCTGCATGATGCACTTCCATTTACGCGAGGCTCAAGGGCCTCACACGCAGTGCACATGCATCTTTTTATTTTTGGCTTTTAGCTGAAAATGACCCGCGCTTGTGCACCAGTCAGGGGCCCCACGCGCACTTACCTGCCGTGTGGAGCCTCTGGAGCCGGGCCGGTCATGCGTCCTCTCCTCAGTGCGACCTCCAACTCCCAGGCTGCACTGCAGAAGGAAGGGGTGGGGTGCGGGCAGGGCACTCGCGCGAGCAGGAAGGAACTGTGGAGCTGAAGCAGGATGCTTGCGAGAGCCTTCCTGCCCAGGCTTCTTGCATGAGCCCCACACCCCAGCAGCGTTAAAAGGTAAGGTGCGAAAAGGGCCTCTGTATCTGTACATTTTCCCCATATTCCCCAATCCAATCTGTATCCATAGTTGTTAACGTACAGAGGTTGGGTTCCTGTAGGAATAGTGTCCTCCTCCTTGCTGCTAGACAACGTCCCCACAGCAACTGGTCTATTTCAGTACCTGTAACTTTTCCCCATAGTCCCCAATCCAATCTGTGTTGTTTGGTGATGTTGATGTACTGGCCTTTCCCCCCCTCTTTGTTGAATTTGTGCAATGACTTTATGTTTTTCTGGAAGCATTTTTGTTCTGAATTTCAACTTTTAAGATTCTTCACAAATGGAACCCATATAATCTACTGCGTCAGGTGAGAAGACCTTATAACTACGGCCATTTCTGCACTACACTGTTATAGTGCTATTATTCCACTTTCAACATCCTGAGGAATTCTGCCATTTGTAGTTTACTGAGGCCAAAGAGCTCTCTGGCTGAGAATTCTTAAATGCCACTCCTTAAACTACAAATCCCAGGATTCCATAGGATGTTGAAAGTGGAATAATAGCACTATAACTGTGTAATGCGGACATGGGCTATGTTGTGTATGTCACTTTAATTTTTCTCACATATGCCTCCCAAATGTTTTCTGGCATCTTTATTGATGGTAGGCTTCATCTCCATAGCAACTGGCCTGAGGCCCAACAGCTCTCGGCTGGGAATTCTAAAGGCCCCTCCCTAAACTGCCAACCTCAGGATTCCATAGAATCTTCACAGCCAGCCAATCATATAAGGTCTTGTCACCTCACACAGCCAATCATATGCTGACACAGACAAATAGACAAACGTGCAGACAAACTTTGACACTTAGAGGCCTCAGTTCGATACTTCTTATATTGAGACAGCAGGTATCTTGATCTTAGCAGTTTGTGCAAAGATGATTGAGGCACTGGTTGAGAGGGCCTTTGTTGTCTGGATGGTGTCAGATTGTAAGTATGGCATGATTGTTGGCAGAAGCAACAATACGAGTAACAAGAAGAGTAGTGTTGAGCTTGAAAAATGTATTTGCGAGTGGTAGTTCTCATTTTCTGGGCATGCTGTAATGGGAAGTTCTCAACAGTGGATTTGGCTTGTTGAGAAAGGCCAGAAGAACGAAGCCATGCATGCCAACACAAAGAGACAGCTCCTGCTGAGGCCTTGCTGTTACAGTCAGCGACATGGTAGAGCACTGTGATCTGTTGGGAGGCCACATAGTGAGCCTCACCATACGAGACAGAAACTATTCATTTATCATCTTCATGCAGTCGATCCAAGTATGGCTTCAGCTTTTTCCAAATGAATTGCTGACAGGCACCCACACAAGCTGAACAGCCGGCAATCCTGAACAGAAGGTCGGCATTAGAGTAAACTTTCTGCCCATGGCATAGAGTTTTTTACTTTCTCTATCAGCTGGAGTGGAGTGAAGCCTTTGCAAAGCCTTGGACTGTGCCACAACGACAATAACGAAGCTGGGCTTTAGATGTTAGAGAAACCAATCAGCTCCTGTATCAACAACATTATAGAGGGAATCAAGCTTTTCAGATGTAGATGGTATGGAAGAGGGAGACTCCTAAGATTTTTTCATGACATGGACCAGATATGCCAGAAAAGGAAGAGAAGCTGGAGTTGGTGCTTGATCCTGTACCTGTTGGAAGATTGGATCCTGACCATTCTCCCTCCGATGTTCTGCTTGCAAATTAAGGGACCTTTACATTCAAAATATCTGGTCTGCAAATGAATGAAATCATCAGTAAGCAAGATGGGGTTGCAATCGGTCACCCAGCCCTCAGGAGGTGCGTGAGTGAGGTCCAAGTGTGATTCCTGAGAAGAGGCTGAAGAGCCAGAAGGTGATACAGATAGCTCTCAGGGTATCTCTTGAGGAGCCTCAGTTGTGATAGAGACAGGCTGTCTTGTGGCATACTCTGACTCTACCACCGGTACAGATTCAGCTCACAGTGGTTGAGGAGCTGCTGAAGTGGACAGAACCTCATATTGGTGTCTCTTCCATGGTGAAGAAGAGAAGGACCAACAAGGTGAGTATCTGCATCAGTGTGGGACACAGTAATGTTGACTGTAATGGAACCGTCTATGTCCATGGTGGCATGGACTATAATGGTGTTCTAAAGACAGGGTGAAATCAGTGGAATCGTAGGGTGAATACCAAGATTAAGAGTACAATCTCTCCCTATGACATCGACAAGGAGACCAGTATCGATGCAACCCTTTTCCCTGGGTCCTACGCTCCTTCCTTGATGTACATGTGTGAGAAAGCCTCACTGGACAATGCTCTGAAGCCAATCCAGAGGAGGAGGAGGAGGAGGAGACAGGGAGACACAGTGCATCTACGACTCTGACATTGCGGTACAGGGGTTGAGACCTAGAATGACCAAGCTCCTGCACAGAACAAGATGGAGAGTGGTCTACAGGTGGGGTTGGTTGCTCATGCAGGGAGGAATCCACAATCTCACCATCTGAGGCAGCCCTCGACTTCACCAGGCCTGGTAAATGTACAAGACCTTGTGAAGCCGAAAGCGAGACAGTCATCAGAGTAGGAACAGATGTCTCTTGGGAAGACAAATGTAGCTCAATTGGCTCCATGAACTCTTCAACCAAGAGAGGCTGCTGGGGCAGTCCTCGTGAGTATGGTCTCAAGAGAAACCCGATTTGGTCATTTTTTCCTTTGCTTCTCAGACAAGGCCTGGTCAACCAACTACCCAAGATCTATCTTTAGGAAGATGATCTCAATCTCCGTGCTTGAGACAAGTTGCTCTCAGTACTGAGGACTGATAAAACACAGCAGGTGGTCCTGAAGCTGGAGTCGATGATAGCCTTGCAGGTCGAGACTTGACTGAAGTCAAAGGTTGCACAGTAGCCTTCGTTGAGGTAGATGCCAAAGATGATTTGGCAGGTGGTCAACCACTTGTTTTAGATACTATCACGGAGGCTGTGTACAGAGGCCTATTCTGTGAGAACATATCAGAGATACTCAGGACTCTGTCACAGAGCCTTGAGTTTGGCTACCCTGTTATGCCTCATCTGTGGGGTAAACAGTTGGCAGTGGGAGCAAGAGCCCATGTTATGTTCTTCCTCAAGGCAAAGGAGATACTTGGAGTGTCCATCCTTGTTTGAAATCTTACCCCCACAGGATCAGCAGTGCTTGAAGATCATTGCTGATGCTATAAACCGAAGACAAAATCAAGTCCAAAAATCAGTCTGTTAGTTGAAGTCAATATCTGAGCAGAAGGCAAAGCCAAAACCCTGAGAGTAGCTGAAAACCGTAGAGAGAGAACCAAGTCAACAGAACCAGTAGTGAAGGCTGAAGAAGGCTCCTAATGGCGCTGCTGCTGTGGACAAAAAGGAACTGGTGGTTTAGGTGGAAAGGTGGCTTATATAGCCATTGGCGATGGGAGTGGGGTTCCTGCCAAAAAACTCATTATCAAGCTCTAGAAGGTTCCAAACTGCACACCACGTAGGTGTCAATGACCCATTTATGTGAATCACAGAGAGCATGAAGAAGAATCATAAATTCACAAAATAGGAAAGTAGAATGGACCACAAGAGTTAATCTATTTTAACCCCTAGTAGTATGGGAATCCATGTCTATAGTAATGCTAATATGAGGCCATTCAGTCTTTGTAGAAAAATCTCCAGTGATTCTCTCAAACTGAGCAACAACATTGGAGTTCAGTTACTGATTAAAATTGTGCCCTTTGCATTTCAGATATCTAGGCATACTCATCACCAAAGATAATTCATAATTAATACTGAGAAATTATAAGCCAATGAATAATTGAATTAAATTTAAAACTGTTATTTGGAAAAAGATTAATTCTCATTATTAGACAAAATAACATTGACTAAAATGTTTCTTACTCCAAACCAAATTTTTTTCCTATCTATTCGCTTCGCACCACATCAACACTATTTAAAAAAAAAGAGGACAAATGATTCTAACTACATGTACCTTTGATAATTTACAAAAGCACATTGTTGCAATCTTCCACTTGTGGCAGGACTTGGCATTTCTGACATAAGAGCTTATTTTGATGCATTTTAATTCTACCAATTAATCAAGTTCATTAGAAATAAAACAGGTAAAATGGGTTCCTGTAGAACTCATTGGTGAATCTGCATTTAGGGCAGGACTTTCTAGTATAATTTATATCCAATAAGATAATAAAATATATAACCAATCCTTACCTTCAAAATAGTTTTCAGATCTGATCTTGACAGACAAAGATTATTACTCCTCATCTTTCCCCCATTTGTCCATTTTAGCCCATTCGTTTTTTTAATTAGATAAAGTCATTCAATTTAAGGACAGGACAGATGCATATATTATATTAAAGACTTATTCAATTGTGGAAAAAAATCTGAAACCTTTTGCACTTACTCAAATTCTTCTCATAAAGCAAGAGAAGCAGAATCATACCATTGGCTTCTTCAAATTAAATATGGTGAGGGCAACTCCTCTAAACTGACTTGGGAAATGGAACTCTAAACTAAAATCCCAAACTCTGACCAAATGGTTCTGCATTTGGTCTCCTCCTCCTTACAAATCTAGGTCAGCTTATACTAAAGAAAATATTCTAAAAGTGATTCATCAACAGTACCTCACCATCACTTAAACTTGCTTTAATACTCTTCTGTTGGAGAGGTTGTTCAATGAAAGACACATATATGTACATGTGGTTTCACTGTCCCACGGCTTATAATCTTTGGGTTCATATATTAAGACAAATCTCTATTATTACAAGTCACTAAAATTCTACCCCAAATTGTTATTTTTCTCTATTTACTCCCAAGAAAATGCTAATTTAAAACACAAAGACATGATTTCACTCCAATTACCTACTGCTCATGCTGAATTCACTAGGGGTTAGAAATTGCAGAATTTTGAAGAAACAGCAAGATTATTCCTTTTTGATAAGTAAAGGTTTTCACTATCTATGAAAACAGATATTGGATTTGATATGTCCTCAAGAAACACATATAAGAAAAATAGATAAGTATTTGTTGAATCTATAAACTGGGTAAAGATTTTGCCTCATCTTATGACAAAAAGAAAACAGAGGTTGTGATCTATGTAAATGAAAAAATAAGATCAAAAAAGTTTTTGAGGGGTTGAAAGGTAAGAGTTGAGATTCAAATACAGGGCTAAAGGTTTTGGCTGTAGGGGTATATACTCCTACAGAAAAAAGCAAAAAAATTATTTTTTGAAAATATCCTTCAAAAGATCTTGGAATCTAATGATGATAAGTAGATTATTCTAGGAGACTTTAACGGGGAGATACACCCGAATTTGCATAAACTTTCAGATAAGAAACTAGCACAGGGAAAGCTTCCAAAAACCTTTTTCAAAATTATACTTTAGAACTGCAAGATAATTGGAGATGGAAATATAACCAGGTAAAAGAATATACTCTTGTCTGGCAGACATGAATCTTTCTCTAGGATTGATATGTATCTTTTATTTAAAATTTTCACTATTGGCTTTAAAATAGTGAAAAAAGTGAAATATTTAGGGATTTTTAATGAATCTCAAAATATGAACTTGTTCCAAAATAATAATGAAAAAGTTGAAAAGATATTAAACAAGATTTGTAAAGATGGTTGAAGTTAAAACTATTTTTGTTGGGAAGAATTTCTGTGGTTAAAACGAATGTACTTCAAAAAATGTTGTTCCTGTTTCACAATGTATCTATAATTATTAATGTTCCCTTTATACAATGGCAAAATAAAATAAAATAAAGTAGAATAAAATAAAATTCAAAATTCACTTGGCAGAGAAAAAAGCCAAGAATCAAAATGAAGATTTTACAGGATACCAAAGAAAGGGGAAGGGATAAGGACTCCCAAATTTGAAGATATCTTACACTTCCTGGTTTGCCTGAACAATTATTAAAATTAGATGGTTTTAAGATTTGGATGCTACACATTTTTGTGATATGATAAACACAATGCTAATGTTAACTTTAATACTAATTTTATAAGGCATGCACTTCACAGAATTTGGAAAAAAGGCCAAATGAAATCATGTCCTAAGATTTGTATGTAGGTTTCCTCTCAGGAAGCTCTTTTTACTAGAGAGATACCATTCAAAGGTAAATAGCTAATGCATAATGATATTTTAAAGAAGAAAAACGATCAACTGAAAACGAAAACAAGTGATGAATTGATTGAGAATAGTTATGAGATAACATAGTTTGCTCACAGACAGATAACAGAAACATTCCAAATAGACAAAAAACTGTTTTATTTTGCTGATGATAATTCTGAACTTGATGTGTGTTTATTAAAAGATGATGATCATTTGACTGTTAAAAAGTTTAAGTTGCTTTTAAAAAGAGGCATAGAAACTGAACAAATAAAAGACTTTATGATTAGATGGGCTCAAAATGTGGGTCATCAGATAGAGATGTCTCAATGAGAAGAGATGTGGACAAAAGGTTTGAAATTTACATTAAGTTATGGTTTAAAGGAACACTTTTATAAGATGAAGTGTAGATGGTGTCTGACTCATGAAAAACTTTCTAAAATCTACAAAGGTTCTATTACCAATTATTGGAAATGCAATCAACGGGACCTTTTTTCACATGTGGTGGACTTGCAGTGAAGCAAGGCAATATTAGAAGAAGGTACACAGTATGATAGAAGAAATCTTTAAGATTACAATTCAACTTATACCAGAACTCTTTCTCTTCGGACTGGTTGAAGACCATATGAATAAAGGCTTCATAAAATTGTTCCTGTACATGATTACAGCAGTGAGACTATCAAAGCTGGAAGGACTTGGATACATCATCTGCTGAAGAGTGGCTATAGAAGATACTGGATATGGCAGAGATGGACAAATTGACTGATAAGAGCAGATTCATTAGAAGAGTAGCATATGCATTGGACAAGGGTTATTGAATTTGTAAAAGACATAGGTGGTAAACTTGCAGTGGTAGGATTTGACTAACCAAAGCCAAAGGCACTGTGTTGGTAGCAAAAGAATTTCTTATCTGTGTAATTGTTAGCAACTTGCAAACAAGCAGGAGTAGTATATGAAATAAAAGGTTAGGGTTGTTATAACTATATTTAGATATAACAAATCAACTAGGATAATATGGTGTAAGTTTTTTTATTTGATAACACCTTTTTACTACATTTCAGGAAGCAGGAAATCAACATTTTTTTCTGTTTCTTTTTTCGTTTATCTTAGTACAGTCTCATTCTTTAGTCTTGTTAAATTTTGTAATCAGTGTGGTAGATTTTTTTAATTTATAGTATTTTATTTTATGTCTTTCCCCCCCTTGTGTACTTATGTGTTGTCTTTTATTGTATCTAAACCTTATGTGTTTAATAAAAATTATTGTTTTAAAAATAGGAAACTCAAAGTAATCTTAAAATAGATCCTTGCTGAAATGAAACATGGAACATGATCTTGATGGAATAACTATCACATACTATTAGGATATCCAAACAAATGAAACATAGGAACACTTTTCTTAATCTTTGGTTTCCTTCTTCAATGTTGATAACAATAATGAAATGTTTGCCCCCATCTTCTTGTCAAAGAGGCTTTTGGTAAATTTCCTTCATGTATGTGCAACCTAAACGATTGACAACCACCTTTTTTTCAGACTTCTCAATATTTGAACAAAAAAACCCTCAGATATGCAGCTTTGATTTTTTTTTAATTGTTAAACCTCTCTTCTTGGGAATTCAGAGCTGTAAAAAAAGGGGGTTCCTGTGGCCATGAGCTACACTTTTCCTACCCCTTTTAAAAGGAAAATAGCTTTTGGCAGCTACTTCTGAACATCATAAAAGATATAACAGAATATGAAATAACTCCATCTTCCAATGTTGTACATTTACATTTTACTAAAGATGTTGTTCATCTGAAAGATTTTTGAATTAGTTAGGTATTAATTAATGAAAGGATAAGCAGGAATTTTTCTTTTCCTTTTCTATTTCAAATTGGTACCCATGTGCTTGGGCCATATTTTACTAAATGTATCTACTATAAACGAGGTAAACAAGGATGCATACTTAACAGATTTATGGTAAAATTGAGTTTATTAATCACTGGAATATGAGTTTTCATGATGATGTATATCCTTATATATTATTTCCTCATGTATAATAATGGAGATATGCATATGTGTATGAATTATTGCTGTCTTTGAAACAACAGGCAAAACATTTTAAAGCATCTTTTCTTCTAGCTAAAAGTGAGAGTACAGACCAGCTGAAAAGATTAACACTGTATAAGTGGCAGCACGTCACTGAGCATGGAGGTAGCAGAGCGTTCTGCGCACATTCAGAACAGCCCAGTCTTAGACTTGTGTCAACCACTACATTACCAAGAGCCATTTATCTCCAAGACAGCTTGAAGCTAGGACTAACCACAGCAAATGATACCATACCAGTCATGTTGCCATTATAATGTATTTGTAAAGAACATGGGAATCATGCAGCCATCCAGATTTTTTTTTTTTGAACTACAACTCCAGAGTACTATTCATTCTGATGCATTAGTCTGCCAGTATAACATTAACATTACTTCTCACTAAAAACTGAAAAGTATAATTTATCTTCTTCAATTCTTACCAATGTGATGTCCCTAGAGGCTGCTGCAGCACTCATGTGTAAGCTTGGTTGCCGAACAGAACTACTGCAGTCTAGAGCACGAGCAAAAGTACCAACAGAGCTAAAAAGAACGAAGAGGAAGTTAACTTGCCATGTTGCAAGCATATAAGAATGAAATTCATGAACAAATTTTATCAGTATTTTAGCAAGCTCTTTTTATTCATTTTCACTTTGTGCCTTTGTAAGGTATATTTATCTATACAACCAGTTAATCCCAGATATTTACCATACATATTTTTCCTCTTGAAGTAGGATAGAAACTGACCAAAAAAAGCCTCCATAATTTGACACGGCAGGGAATTTATTATTACAACTGGCAAATATGTATTATAGTTATATACAATATAACTTATGTTAGAAAAGTCACGATGTCAAGTAATGTGTGTAGCTGCCATACTGGATATTGCAAATTTTAAGTTTAGTTCTATCCCCATAAGGACTAGAAAAAGCATTTAAATTGTTGTTCTGCACCTTTAAGTAGTTTTTGTTATACAGTGATCCTAAGGTGAACCTATCATAGATTTGTTCGGAAGGAGTTTGTTATTGCCTTCCTCTGAAGATGAGAGCGTGTGACCTGCTCAAGGTCAACCAGTGGGTTTCCTTGGCTGAGTGGGGATTCAGAGCAAGTTCTTTCCCAAGACCCAAACCCATGCTGGTTCTCACATTTAAATTACACAGCCAATATTGTATGAACCAAGAGGATACTCTTCACTTTACCAGTATAGTGGATTAGAAGATGGATGATTCAAATTTATTGTTCCATTTATGAACAAAAGCTCATAAAGTCTGCAAAACACCATAATTTCTGTTCTGCTTCTGATTTCTTCTGCATGAAAATATTAATGGAGACTTTTAATATGAGATATGTGTTTCATCAACCTCAAGCAACTATCTTAGAACAGATGAATCCAGAGAAACAGAGGGATGGGGTATGATACAGAATCTATAGGAGGCATAATTACATCTTCACAGCCAACCATTAAGCAAAGTACATCTGCTAGAACCACATGGAGAGAATTAGGTATCTGTTCAACATAGGTCAGTTGCTGAATTCACTTATTATAATTACATTTTTTGAAGTCTATCATGTATAGTTTAATCATGTGTTGCAACACTCCAAAAGCTTGTTCCCACTGTTCTTCCAACAGTTCCTTTACATAGATCAATTATTATTCACGCGTATCTTCAAGCTGCTTCCAACCTGACCCAAAAGTGTTCCTATCATGGGGTTTTCTTGGCAACATTTTTTCAGAGCAGGTTTCCTTTTGTCTTCCTCTGAGTGTGACTTGGCCAAGGTAATCTAGTGAGTTTCCATGGCTGAGCAGGGATACAAAGTCTGGTCTCTAGAGTCATAGTCCAGTACTCAACCCACTACATCATGCTGGCTCCTAGTTACTGTTTTTCACTGCTGTGAAGTCAGCTTCAATTTGCAGCAAATTCATGAAGAAGAATCCTCCAAGAGCACTGGTCATCAAAAGCCTTAGTCAACTCTTGAAAATTCAAGGGAATGGCTTTGTTTACTGAGTCAATTCATTTGAAATAGTCTTCCTTTTCTCCTATTGACTTCAACTTTATCAAGCGTTATCTTTTCATAAGAGTTCTGTCATTTCATAAATGTTAAAAATACATTTAGTTGTTCTGAGTTCTAGGGGAAGTCCAGTCATGATAACTCTTCCTCTTTCTTTCTTTTTCTTTCTTTCTTTTTCTGGGGGGCCTTTCTGGCAGTATATCATATTCCCAGAATTATCCTCAGTACCACATTTCAAATGATCTGATTTTCTTTCTGTCATCTTTCTTCACTGTCCAACTTTAACAACCATAAACAGAAACAGGAAGAACTATGTCATGAATGATTGTGAATTCAGTACATACACTTGAGGATCTCATCTACTTCTCTCATTGCAGCCCCTCCAATTCGTTGTCTTCTTCTGATTTGTTGACTACAGTTTCCATTTGGATTAACACCTGAGTCGAGATAAAGAAATTCTTTAACTATTCTGATGTCTTCATCACCTATTTTATGCGAATCGTATGTGGTCATTATTTTTGTACTTTAATTTTTTTATTAAAAAAACAAAAAAAATGACAACACTACAACTACACAACAATACACTCCAAAAAATGTTTACAAATATTAAATTAAACTACAAAACAACTACAAAACTACGCATAACTAAAAATTGGGTCCTGCCCTTGTTGCAAACAGCAAATAATAAACAGTAACAACCAAGTATTAGGTTTTTAAATTTAGCTAAAGGTTAATACTTGTTGCCTGTTATTTATTTTCATAGTAAATATAAACCTACAAGAATAATTAGTTAATAAAGTAGACTATGTAAAATACAATCAAATCCCAACTGTTTCTATATATTGTTAGCAAAGAGTAATGCAACAGAGACAGAAGAAAAAAAAATTAGTAATAATTAAAAATAATTCTAACTTAATTATTGAAAGTCAATTTTGACCACTTAGTAATTATGTCATTTACACGATAACATGCAATAACAAAATTACTTGTAAGCTTAACTCCCTGGATACTAATAACAAATAAGTCTTTCTTAACTTATTCTGTGTTATATATAAGTCATTCCTAACCTATACTTATTCTATACTATATTAAAATTAGTAATTCATAAAAAAATAATTCTCTATATAGTAGGTAGCTTTTAAAAGCAACAAAATATTAACTAATTACTCTTCTTGCCATAGTAAAAATAGCAAATTTAGAATTAAAATTTTAATCCCTTCAATCCTTTCATAACTTTTCTCCTCATAATCATAAGCTGCTTTCTTCATCAGACATTTTCATCAGATGCTTTCTTCTATTTCTTCTTTCTTTATAAGTTCTATCTTTTTCCCAAGAATTGGATGATATTTAAGTATTCAACCACGCTTAGTCTGTGTTTTTCATCCTTGTACCTAAAAAGCAATTCTTCAAGTTGATCCCAGCTAAAAAGAACATTTATTTTTCTGGGAAGTCTGTTCATCAGTTAAGTACATCAGTAAAGTGTTATTCTCCTTTTTCCCAAAGAAAACCTCTTGTGAGATCAGAGACCAGTTGTCATACATTCTCCAGGATGATGTCTGCTCAGGTTCCAAGTTTTGGTCATTCAACTTTAGGGTTGGCAGTTGAGCTGTAATATCTCTTTAAGTTTTTCATCTTTCTAACATCAGCTGTACTGACACTCTCCATCTCTTGCTGAATATTCATCTCATCTTATATAAACATAATTCCCAAATCTCAGGTCAACTCTTGTGAAGGTTGTGTTGTGTCCTCTTTTAGCTCTGGTAGCCAATATGTCATTTCAGACTCCTGTCATATTTTAACATCCTCATCTGCATCTGGCCCATCTTTAAGCTGTTATGACAGTTGTTCTATAAGAACATCAAAGTTTTTCTCAATAGACGCTTTAATTTATCTAAATTCAACCAAAAATTTCTAAAAATATCGAGGCATATCCTCAGACTTTCCTGGGTCATTTATAATTTGAATGTCACAATCCACAGTTACAGCCATGATGAATTCCATCCAATATTTCTTGTATTGTTAAACAAAAAGGCTGTGTTCCCAAGACACTAGATAACAGGAGATCCCATCTAAGCTTTCCCAGAGATATCAAAATTAGCACAGTGCTACACAGCAGAAAAGCTGGCAAGTACCTTTACAAATTCCATTTTCATAATATCAAGCATGACTGTCTTATTAATAAAAAAAATCTTGTTATTAATGTAAACCATATATAGATATGATCCAGATCAGAGGCAAAAAAGTCCCATTAAAAGTCAAATAACACAAACAGTCAAACATCAGAAGAAGGCTAATCAATCAGCCCTTTAAATGCTCAAAAAAAAAGTTCACAATCCAAATCCAAACCCAAGCATGTAAAAAATAAAATTAGATCCCAGAACAAAGTAAAAGGAAAAGAGAGAGAAAAAAAGAGAGATTGAATACTTAAAACTTGATTCATGTATACTCCCAATAGCATTAAAAAAAAAAAAGCTACTCTTGCCTTAAATGTAGCACAAGAAGGCTCTAAGACTATAGGAAAATTCCAGCTGCTGCAGATAAACAACTTCTTCTCTTCTATAAGTAAAAGTAAGTAAGATCAAATTATATACACTGCAAAAGGTCCAGACACTGAGAATGTAGTGTCCATATGGGGGGTGATGGGGATGATACCCTCACCCTCCCCGGTTCCACAGAAGTGCAAGCCTAAAGCCTCAGATGTGCTATGTCCACTCTATTCCTGCATGGACACTTAACAGGTCTCGATCCTGGCTTGGAGTCATCAGATGCGGGGGGTCTCATCAGGAACAATGTTTCTGGGGTCCATGATCTAACAGACCCTCCTAGATCATGTCCATCACTGATGCGACTAGATATTGGAATTTATATATATATACACACACACACACATATATACCTACATATACATACATATATATTCAACTCTAGCCTTGCTTTTTGCACTTTTTTTCTTAACTTTCACCAGTGGTCATTCCAAATCTTTGCTATTTTCTGTTAGTAATATCAGCACATCTTAAATTATTTATGTTCCTTCCTCCAGTTTTTCATATTTTCCTCCCCTGGGTTTAATCCTGCCTTCCATAAGATGTTTTCAGCATATAAATTAAACAGACAGGGTGATAAATACACCCTTGCCTGACTTTCTTTCCAGTTCAAAATCATTCCTCTGTTATGACAGTGGCCTCTTGTCCAGAGCCTAGGTTATGCACCTGAGTACAGGTCAGGCATATTAGGATAGTCTAAAGACACATTAAGAGAGTCTAAAGAAACTCAGTGAAGAGAATTTATTTGATGGTTATACTATCATCCAGAACAGCCAAAGGTGGACAAGATAATTTGATGCGTATGATGTAAAGGAAAGAAAAAGATGGTTGCATATAGGTACAGGTGTCTTACTGTTATTCGATCTTGGTGTAAATCATATGATAAAGATACTCTACACTTTCTTTTTTAGCAACATGAAAACATCACTTATCGTACATCCAAGCTCTCTTCACAAAAACTTGACAATAATCAGATGTCAGTCAAGGAATCAATTCCCCAAATACAAAGTTTTAAACTAATTGAAAAATACTACTTCTACTCTAAGCCCTGACAGCATTGCCTTTCTTTCTAACCATTCTTCATGCTACATATCTTGAAACAGGAGATATGCTTTATGTTACATATCTCGAAACAGGAGATTACTGTTTCTGAATTTTCAAATTCGCACAGGGATCAAGAAATCAACAACTCTTATTTCAAACCAATGAATGAAGAGAAAGCCTACTCCCAGGATTTCTATTCACAAATTGCTGTTGAACAGCAGCAAACTAAAGAATGAAAAATGTTCCTTCTTCAGTGAAGCGTCATTTAAAATTCCTGAAGCAAAGTGCCAGGTTAGATGAGATTAATATGGTAAATTCAAACAGCATATAAATGTTACAATGCTTTAAAATAATTTTAACTCAGCCATGATTTACAGGATGCTCATAATGAAGACATTGCTCTAAACTGAAAATTTTCCGATGTGCACATCAGTGTACATTTGAATAGGGAGTAAAAGAAATGAATAGAAAAATGAGATGCCTAAAAAGTCTGTTTTATTAGCATATCAGCCCTTTACTATTTCTTTAAATATATATAATTACAACAATAAGCAATAACAAAACATCAATACAATATAAAAAAGAAAAAAAGAAAGAAAGCGAGAGGGGGAGGAGAAAAACAGCAACACCATCAATCAAACAGGCCATACACTGCTTTTAAGTTAGTTCCATCCAAAAACAATTATATAGCACCCCTTTACATGCTTATGTTGTAAAAATCTGAAGCTCAAATGTCTGCTGATTATTGACCATGCAATGATTCTTGCTGATTCACTGATGAAATAAAAGATCAAACTGTAGCAACATGAGCCTTTTTGAGTTCTCTCTAGACAGTCGTTCTGCAGCTTTCCACACAGTCCAACCAGATCTTTCAATATTTTGTATGTCCTCATAATCTGAGATGTGCAGACCCCAACAACAGGGCAATAAGTTCTTTATGCAAAGCATTTCATACTCCCTTTCAAAACCAGTTATTTATTTTGTGAATTTAACAGGTATTAAATGGCATTTATGAAGAGTTTTTAATCCACATTGCCGACATGAGACCAACATGAATCTTTAACACCATAAATGTTGCATATTTTGAGCCCACTGTGATTCTGGGATAGAAATATTGACAGCTTGTTCCCATAAAACTCTTGAGCCATTTCATTTACCTTGTGTTTGCTCAATAATACCTTCATATAGATTAGATATTAGATGTTCAGTTGTTGAAGAGGAAGAAACAATGGGGACTTACATAATGCCTTTGGGCCCTCTGAGCACCTATACATATGATTAATTTTTTAAAAAAACTGCTTTCATCCCACTTAGATATCAGCCAGCTTTGTCAAATTCTGATCCGTTGATAATAGTCTCCATGAAAAGTTTGCATTTAATCCTAAATAATCCTTTTCCTTTCTGTTTTTCATATAATTTATATTTATTTAGTGTAATAAATAAAAGGGAACAGAAGCAACACTGCAGGTACTAACAACCTGAGTTCCACATTCTTGCCATTTAAGCCAATGGCCTAACAGTGCTGTCTAGTTTACCTATAGAAAGTGTGTTTGCTATATATGAAGCAGAGAATCTTATTCTCCATGTGAATCCATGCTATATCTTCATCTTTTCCTAATAAACTGGGCCATATATTTAGGAATATCCAACCTTCCATACGTAGCATCTTTAGGTTTAATTTTTTAATAAATGTGATAATTTTGTTACTATAAATGTTTCCAACCTTTTTTTTTTATTAACTATGGAGCCCCAATTTTTCTCCACCCATGCGGAAGTAATTACCACCATTAACCTCAAAAAATGATATATTCATATTAAAATAAAATAATCATAATGCATACCTTTGTACAGCAAATAAGTGCAAAAACAGAGAAAGCATTTAGCTTGACAAAAAGAGAGTATTGGTTTAGTATATTTGGCCATAACAGAACAAATCATTAAATGAAAAAGCCAATCAAACTATCCTTTCCCTTACCGTGCTACTACAAGGAACTGGTCTATTTGTTTGTCTATTAGCGGATTAAATGCTTCCCAAACTTTTGTTTCAAGTTTTGACTGATCTCTGCCATCATCTTCACCTAATCAAAATAAAATAAAATAAAAAAGGTTTTAGTTATTCACCTATAAAAATAAACAAAATAAACTCCACAACATTGGCTTGAGCTCTTTCCACACTGCTAAGAAAACGCACAAAGCATTCAACATAAATTGTTCAAATATCTTACTCTTCTGAATGCCTAGCAATAAGAGTCCAGCTCCCGTACTGCACAGACCAGTAAGGGATGGAAAAATCCACATCTGATCTTGTAGCAATACATGATCACCCCATGCATCAACTGAATTTCCTCATAGCAGTGCTAGTAAAATTACAGGGGGCAAGGGTTAGTAATTGGCTGCATTGGTTTTTGTTGTCCAATAGAACAGGTTTGTGGCTCTGATGTCAGTACAACTGTGAATCTCTTTCAAGTTTAGCCTGCATTTTAAAGGAAATATCAAAGGTGCTGGACCTATTTGAGGATGGAGTTCAACACCATTGATAGCTTCGTTAAAGCTCAGACGAAAATCCACCCTACTAAGCAGAAGAACAGGCAGTTAGTATTACTTAGGGAGATACATGGAATTTGGTCTAAATACCCTTGAGGCACCAAATCCTGTTTGATCTTGGAAGCTAAGCAGCATCAGCCCTGGTTAGCATTTGGATGGGAGACTGCCAATGACACAGGTGCTGTAGGCTACATCTGAGAGGAAGGAACTGTAACGCACTCCTGAATATTCCTTGCCTAAGAAAACCCTATGAAAGCCATGGGGTCTCCATAAGTCAATAAGCAATTTGAAGGCGCGCACACACACAAACACAATTAGAACTAGTTATGTTGCTCTTTAACATACTTTTTAACTGTTTAAAATTTATTTTATTATTTTTACCCTGTGGGGAATTGGGGCCATTCACCAGGAATTTTAAAGTAATCTGTGCCCCCCAGTTCCCTCCTTACCCCCCTCCCCCACTAATTCTGCTCCTCTGGCAACAAAAACTAACCTCCCACTTTCAAAACACCCTTACTTTAAAAAAAAAAACTTCTTTCTTCCTCCTCCTCCTTCTTCTCCCCCTCCCCCCACCGCCTTTCTTCTTTCCCAAACTAAAGGTGTCTGGCAAATTGCACTTGTGTTTCTAGAAGTTTCTCATTATAGGAAATACTAAGTTAAGTGTAAACAAGTCACTGTGTCATCTTTCTAGGACAGTGGTTCTTAAACTTTTGTTTACCAGGCACTGCCTTCAAATGTCTTTTGTTGCCATGGTCCCCCAAGACTTAAGACTTAAAACCCTAAAGTGCATCAAGAGAAGAGAGAAATAAGTAAATGCCCATTTCCCTCAGAGGTGCTGGAGGAGGAGGAAAGACGTTTCTCCTGCTTCTTCCCACCAGTTTAGGGCTGGAGGCTCTTTCTCCAGTTGCACTATTCCTACTATCACAAAATCTTCAGCCTCCCTTTTTTGCCTTCTTTATTAGGAGGGCAGAAGACAAGCAAAGGAGGAAGGGAAAGAAAGAGCTAGCATACTAGCAAGCAAAGGGTCTGGCAACCCTCCTCAGCACTGATGTCTACTAAACACCATCTTGCTCTTCTCCAAGCTGGCTGTCAGCTCTGCTGATGTTCAACCCATCTCCTTCCCAACCGGAGTGGCCACATGACAGGCAACGTGCAGACCCTGCCTGCCTGCCTGCCTGCTTCCTGTTTCATGTCAGGTGGCTGCTTCGTTGCAGGAAGGAGATGGGCTGAGTAGTTTTTGAGCCTTCACAGGCCCCATGTGAGGATATCACTGTGGTCTCCCTGGGGTCCGCAGATCACAGGTTAAGAAACACTGATTTAAGAGACTACAAAACTAACTCAGTAGGTACTATAGCTCTATAGTGTGCCCTATCGAAAAAGGATCTAAGAATGTGTGATATTTTTCCTAGCAGGTATACTCAACAGTGCACTGTCTGATTACTGTACAGTTTCTGATTGAAGGCTAAACAAAAAGCATTCTGACATTTGATAATTTATATATACATTTATTTAACATATTTCTTAGCTGCTTCCAACACCATAGTTTTCCAAAGCAGCTTACAACATGAAAAAGGAATATCAAGAAATCATCAAATACCTTGAATTTAAACAATTTAAAATATAACACAAACACAAGTACAGCTCAAAGTTGAAGCAGTAGCATGTACCATCACCAAATATGAATTAGTAATTTTGCTACTTACTGCCTAGAACTGAGAGAAAAGAGTGAAAACTTTCTTTGCAATTAAAAATTGCTATGGATAAAGGAAGAAGAAGAATACAGACTCCCTTAAAACACAAAAAGGTACAAAAAAGAATCTAAACTCAGGCTATAATTTAACAAAAGAATGGGCTGCAGCTGTTCAACCATTAAAGATTAAAATGAAGTATCCACCAAACTAAATGAAACAACAATCACAGTAAAAAATGTAACAGAAATGGGTAAAATACCAAATAACTAAAACTGGAGACTTGCAGTAAAGAATGGACTTTTTAGGAAAGTATAGCAGGCAGACCAATTTGTGCTTTCAAGGAATTCAAGTATAATCAGAAAGTCAGAATACAAAATTATTTTTAACAACAAGAAAGCAAACTCTATACGTGCATGTTTAAAACAGAACATCTGAGATAAAACACAAAACTCCAAGACAGTGCTGTTAGTTTTACCAGAGAATCACTAAAAAATTCCATACTAGCAAAAGTGTAGGGTACTGTAGGGTACTGTAGTTAAGAGGAAGGAACTGGCAGTATTTCTTGCCACAGAAAATCTTATGAAATTCATGGGGTTGTCATAAGTTGACAGAAGATCTGAAGGCACATACATACATATCCTGGAATCCTATATGCTCACAGCAATAAAATATAAATTGTTTCAGGCCATGAGCCCTTTTTAAACACTTCAAATGTGCTAATCTTTCTAGTACTGCACAAATCAACTCTGACAGGTCAGAATAAATTAATGCTGGAGATACTATTTAAAATTATAATCTGGCAATGATAGTACAGATTCATTCAGATGCAAAAGCTTTTTAGATGTAGATTTGGAAGAGGAGCTATAGGTAAGGGAAGCTGAAACTGATAAGTCAGAAGAAAAACAAGCAAAAGCAGGACTGGATACATACATTAAGAAGACAAAAAGAGCTTCAAAACAATTTAGGGAAACATATGGGTGACTTGTTCTTTAACATAAGCATTTAGGGAACAGAGTAAAATTACTAAGAAAGTTTCTCAGTTTTTTTCTTCAGAATTCAGGAAGGATAGCATTATACTAGATAATTTGAAAATGGTTTAAGTATTATTCCAGTCTATGTTACATAACTTTGAATGTTAAATATATAGTTATTTTTTCCTATGTTTATTAAAATTTCTAGAGAGAGTAGAAGAACTCTGGGAAATATTTAAAAATAGGGGAAATACAACCAGATCATAAGTAGAGATATATTATTTTGTAAGAACTAGAATATAAGCCAAAGCACAAATGGAAATAAACAAGCACCCATAAATTTTAGAGAAGGAAGTTGGTTGGGGAATAGGGGTATTAGGGATTTTGGATCTGTATTAGAGAGTAGCAAATTTTTTGAAGGTTTAAATCTAATATGTTGTAATGCAATATGTAATCAAACTTGTAATCTAACCCAACTATTTGTTTTGTTGATTTTGTGGGTTTTAATAAAAATAATTTTAAAAAGAATTAAGGAAGGATGGCATTTCTACAAGCAGATTGTGTAGAGTAATTAAAATGTAAATGTACTCAGATGGGGAAACCTAAGTGGCAAAAAAGAGATGAAAAAGATATAAAACCTTCTCTCAAAGCTGTGGCTGTACAGGCCTGAGAGTGACTGTCATCACTAAGGCACAGAAAGTATAAAATCTTCTGTCAATTGGATCTTATTTTCTGCCTCCGTGTCTGGTGCAGTGGAGCAATGGTGGATGTAGGTGCTGATGATGGAACCTAACCTTCCCTTCTGAAATTTGTGGAAGTTCTCTATCATTTATGATGCTGATTGCACAGACAGAGGCTGAGATCAGAATTCTTTAACTACTGTAGGCAGGGCTGGCACAGGGGGAGCACACAGCCAAGGCTAGTGACTCCAATTGCGCCTTCTGAAAAAAGGGGCCAGCTCTGCAATGGGTGGTATTTTGATTTCAATGATGAGGGCGCTAAACATTCTGAAAATATCTTCAGCCTATGATTTAACATCCTCAAAAGGCAATGGTGGCATCATGTCCTTGACTGCCTTCACTGGCATGGACATGAGTGAAGAGTAGTGTAGTGTCTTCTGAGGAGGAGGTATTAACATCTTGTTGTGTAGGGGTACAGGGTCAAATGGAGAGTCAGCATGATATAGTGCTTTGGGTGTTGGACTAGGACAATGGAAGATCAGGGTTCAAATCCCCTCGAAATCCATTGGGTGATCCTGGGCAAATCACATTCTCTCATCCTCAGAGGAAAGCAAAGCCAAAACCCCCCTGTACAAATCTTCCCAAGAAAACTCTGTGACAAGCTTGCCTTAGAGTCACCATATGTCGGAAACAACTTGAAGGCACACAACAACAAAAATAAGAGTCAGATAATTACTGACAGAAAGGTCCTGAGAGAGAGGCCGAGACCTGCACTGATACTGGGGCAGTAATGATCACTGTCAGGAGGTCCTATACAGCAAACTACTGTGAGCTGTTGAGGCAGGAGTGCCATTTGGTACCAATGAGAAATAAAAATTGGAAGAGAAAAGGTTGTTGGTATTGGAGGAACCACAGCTGGAAACAGGACTAAATATACTATTGTGGATGAACTTAGAACTTGAGCTTCCGAAGGAGGTGGGTGAGAGACTGTTATAGATAGACACTGATGTAAATAGGGCAGCTTCATGGAAGCCTCATACTCTCAGCTATGATAGTCCTGCCCATTTCTGCTCCAGAATCAATGAGAAGCAGAACTTCTGGATATATGGAAGAGCAAACAACTCTAGGCAAATAATCTTCAACCCTCTGTCTGGAAAGAGGGGTGAAGAAATCATGCCTATTTCAAATAATACTCAGATCTTTTATAAAACAATACAAAACCTTTATGCAGAGAGGAAACATGCAGCTACCTTCTTTCAGGAAGTCTGTAATATCAGCCTGGAATCTGTTCCCAACTCTAATCTCTCCTTTATCAGCCAAAAGAGTCTTCTGTTGTGGATCATATACCAGTGAATAAAAAAAGAAGTCCTATAAATAAAAAAAGCAGTATTTGTATTATTCCTAATAGTTTGCGATTTGAGTACAGTCCCTCCTAACTCTGCTTTCACAATTAAAATAGGAACAGGGAAGAGCTCCAATATGAAAAGTTATTATATCTATAGCTCAAAAAATATATTTTTTTCTCAAATCACAATCTCCTGCAGAACCTTTAGCGACCTCTCAAAGAACCCCAACATTCCAGGAAATTCTAGTTGAGAATTTCTCTTCTAAAGGAATAACTGGTCAGTAATTATGGTCACACCATGGAAGTAAGTTAAATTTAACTTATTTTATGCTCACTACTCCCACTGTGCAATTGATAGCAAGCCTTTATCCCATTATTCATTGTCAAGTTGTCTTCAGACAAAAGACAAAAGTACAGAGTGCAAAGTACTGTGCAAAAGCACCAAGTGCAAAGAGTTTTCCTCAATATCTCCCTTGCTTCCTTCAGTCTCCTCTCTCCCCTCTCAGCTTTGTTTATTATTAACAATATTGTCATTGTTAGTAATACAAACATGAGTAGTGGTAGTACTCAAAACGTTATGGGTCAAGGAATCTATAATCTATTCAACAGAACAACAAAGCTTCAATTTCAGCTGAAAAAACTGTTTTGCTGAAACAAATTTGTATTAATATTTGTCTCTTGATGCACTTATGAACACATACTGTGCTGTATACATGTTTTATTTTTGCTTTTATGCATTTTGCTTTTATGTTTTATTTTTGTTGTATACATGTTTTATTTTTGCTTTTATTGTGGATTTCCTATAGAGTGAAATACAGTTTGTGGTTTTTACATGTTAGGTTCCTGAAAACAGCTCCTTCAACATATATTTTGAGGGCTACGATACTTGTCTCTTTTTCCCCTCCCTCTGTCCTCCACTTTCTTTAATGATAGAGTTACTATTCCTGTCCCTAAGCCAACCTTTTCCATCAATGGAAGGCAACCCCCAATCCTTGAACTTACAGCGGACCATGGAGAATACAAATCTAGCTGGCCAGAGGTTCCTCATGTGCCCCTGCCCCTCCTTGGGAAATATAAGTCCCTACTGAACTTGATCTGACTGGGCATAACAAGGATACCGTTTCTAGGTCTTAGACAATACTTCCAGTAGCTTGCACAGTCCCAGTCTAAAACCACTGGTCAAGAGAAAGGGACAGAAGAGCTGAGCTGACCTCCCTTCAGCCTGGAGTGCCAGCTTTGCTTTCTAATTAGCTCCCCAAAGCTGAGAAGCTGAATGGTCACTGAAATGCAATCGGCAGCTCCTTCTGGACTCTGCTGGACCTCAAAGCATTAGCAGAAATACACCTGGCTTCATTCCACCTTCACCTTTACCATGCAGGGAAGATGAGGGACTGAAGCGAGGTCCTCAATTGAAGCACAAACTGGAAATTACTGCTTGTATTCCATCCCAATTTATGCCACATTTCCTAAAGATCTGTGGCATGTTGTCACTTGAGTGTGTGTGTGTATATGCATTGTATAAGACACATACTGATGAGGGCATATAGTAGTTGGAGCGGTGGTTAAGTATATACGGGCAATAAGAAGGTACTATAATAATGAGTAATAATCAGTTAACCCCATAGCAACTGGATAAAATCGTATTTTGATTTTTAAAAAAGGCACAAGTAATGTTGGCTTGTAAGAAAAAACTATTTGGACAATGTTTTTATTAGGTCAGCCAATCAAAATGTCACAGAATAGCAGACTTTCCAACTCTCAAGAATTCTTAATCGAAATGTTTAAAAAAGCGGGCCAGGGAAAGAAAACTAACTTTTTAGTCATAGTCTTAAAATGGAACATGCAAAGAGGTAGCTTTCATTCAAATAAAGCTTCGTAAGGTATTATGCAAGGCAGCTTTACTAGAGACTACTGAGATAAAGAGGCAGATGTTTCCACTGGTCACAATTTAATGATCTTTGAGGAGGCAATCTTGCACTTTATCCTTATAGGTACATAGGACTAACATGTGAGTTCTGCATGTTGTTGAGCACAGAAAGTTACGTTTAGAAGTAGTTACAGTTACAGTTCTAAGGTCCCCAAAAGTAGATACCATTGTAAATGTAATTTTAAACTAAAATAATCACAACCAGCAGTACAAAACACAACTAAGTAGCCTAAGATATAACTAAAAATAAACACATAAAATGGAGCACAAGACAGCAGCACAAGGTATAATACATTCGAGAATCTGAAGTTTGTGATATTCTTCGTATAAATCCACCCTGTAAAAAGTTACAGCTGTACAACTAAGAAGTGGAATTGTCACTTGCTAAACCTCAGTTATGCTTGTATTATTAGAAAACTGAATTAATTGCAATTAACTTATTCTTTGCAACTAATTACTTTCAAGCATTTTGTGGGGAAGAGTGACCACAGTTTTGTCAACTTATAGGCCAGTAGGCCTGAGGGGCATTGCTTTGTTCCTGCCTAAGGCTGCAGGAGTGTTTATGCTGCCCCATTACTGAACAATGGTTTTTAACAAGGGACCTTGGATATTACAAAGGAGGTACTTTAACATCAGTTCCAGGTAAACTGGTGGAAAGCCTTGTTAATAGAATTGCTACTTGATTCACAAAGTAATCCTAAATGGAGTTGTGACAAACAGAGCAAGCAGCAGGCAGTGGTGAATGATGGAGAACAGTTCTTCAAAGGGGTATTGGTTGTTGTTGTTGTTTATTATCCCTCCTGTCAGTTCTGATAGGAGAGAAACTACTGACACCAGCAGCTTTCACAGATGGTTCATCAGCCTTCGAAGGGAATGGAGAGGCCTTTGATTCACACACTGCCCACAACCTGCCCCTGGGAAACTTGGCTTTGGAGCCTACTGCAGTTTTCCACAGATATAACTAGGTTTTCTAAACAGATGTTCCCTCCACCATATAATGGTGTTCCTCTTTGTCAGTATATGGGCTTATCCACCCTATTGCAACGTCATCAGCCAATAGACATGGAGGTTAGACTACTCTGAAAACGCAAAATTTTAGTCAAAGCTCAATTAAATTTGTATATAAATTCTATGAGACATTCTCTTCTTGTTCTAACAAACATAAAAAAGAGGTGAAATTTTTACATGTGACTTCATAATTCAAACTCTTACACTATCATCCCATGTACGTATTTTATTTCATGAGTCTAATCCATTTCATTCATATTATTATACACCTTCAAAACATTATTATTATTAATTGCTCAATGAACACAACTCAGTCACTACATACTACAAACTATTTCTTTTATATTATTCATAAACAAATATATAAATAAATTTATAAATAAAGAGATCAATATCTAGTTATGATTTTGTAACATAAAATATATTATATAGCTCATAAAGTGCTAACTTTGTATTAGTCAGAAACTTTATGTACATTAAGATCAGTACTTAATTTCTACTTTACACATTTAATAAGACTAAAGTCTGTTAAAAATTTTTCTGTTGTCTTTCTTCTTGCAGATCACAATGTTCATCTCCAAGATTCCTTGCCATCTGTCTGAAATTTGCCATATTTTCTTCTCTCCCTAGCAATTGTTCAGTTTGCATATTATTTAGTTATATAATATGATTTGTAGAAGATTCATGTATATCTGACCAGTGTTTACATATCCACAGCACTATCAAAGCCCACAAAAGATTGCCACCAACCAAAGCCTCCTCCCTCCTTTCATCAGGCACAGAAGCAGTTTTATCATGCTGTGGTCTCGCTCAGTTGCACATGAGGCATTGCTTCTGCTGCTGCTTGTAACATCAATTCCAATTGCCACTGCAGCCAATCATCATCTGACTGTCATCCTAGCAGCATCAGCATGCTAGGATGGATGCAACAATTCCCAGTTCCACTCTACAACCTGTCAAGGCAGACTGAAACACTTTACATCAATTGTTGGCCTCTCCAGTGAAATAACTGTCATTGTTCCCTAGAAACTCTGCAGTTTCCTGTACTTTTTTTCACAGATGGGCATCTGGACAGCTAAAGTTGCTACAGGCATACCGTATTTTCCGGCGTATAAGACGACTGGGCGTATAAGACGACCCCCAACTTTTCCAGTTAAAATATAGAGTTTGGGATATACTCGCCGTATAAGACTACCCCTCTTCCAACGCCCTCCTCGGCTCTCGCCCGCTTTCCCCTCGTTGGCCTCCTCCGCTGGGGCTGGGAAGGAAACAAAATGTTTGCCCGAGCCACCGCAGCTGCTTCCACCAAGGGAAGCAGAGGAGAAGAGGGAAGAGGGCAGCACCCCGCGCCCGGCTCTTTGGGGCTGGGGGGCCTGGGGGGTGGGTGCCCAGGGGGGAGGAGAGCGGGGGAGGCCAGCGCTGGCCCTTGCCCTTCACCTGACCCACCGGCCTGGAGGGAAGCCCTCCTTTCCCCCCTCTCTGCCAACTTGGCCGGACTCTTCCCCACCTCCGTCCTCGCCCAAAACGCCGCCGCTCCCCCCGCCTCAGCGCTCCCTGGCCTGGGAGCTGTAGGCGGGGGTGGGGGTGGAAGCGGGGAGGCAGCGCGACCGGCGCTCGCGCGAGGGGGAAGAGCGGCGAGCGCGAGGAGCCTCGCCTCGCCCAAAACGCCGCCGCTCCCCCCGCCTCAGCGCTCTCTGGCCTGGGAGCTGTAGGCGGGGGTGGGGGTGGAAGCGGGGAGGCAGCGCGACCAGCGCTCGCGCGAGGGGGAAGAGCGGCGAGCGCGAGGAGCCTCGCTTCGCCCAAAACGCCGCCGCTCCCCCCCGCCTCAGCGCTCCCTGGCCTGGGAGCTGTAGGCGGGGGTGGGGGTGGAAGCGGGGAGGCAGCGCGACCGGCGCTCGCGCGAGGGGGAAGAGCGGCGAGCGCGAGGAGCCTCGCCTCGCCCAAAGCGCCGCCGCTCCCCCCGCCTCAGCGCTCCCTGGCCTGGGAGCTGTAGGTGGGGGTGGGGGTGGAAGCGGGGAGGCAGCGCGACCAGCGCTCGCGCGAGGGGGAAGAGCGGCAAGCGCGAGGAGCCTCGCCTCGCCCAAAACGCCGCCGCTCCCCCCGCCTCAGCGCTCCCTGGCCTGGGAGCTGTAGGCGGGGGTGGGGGTGGAAGCGGGGAGGCAGCGCGACCGGCGCTCGCGCGAGGGGGAAGAGCGGCGAGCGCGAGGAGCCTCCCCCCCCCGCATCTTCAGGTAAGTGCACAGCACCACCCTGGGTGGTTTCATACGGTGGCCGCATATGGTGGGGATGCGGCCGCGGCCATTTTTGAGCTGCCCCCACCGTATGCGGCGACCGCAAAGATGACACCCGGCGTATAAGACGACCCCCAACTTTTGAGAAGTTTTTCTTGGGTTAAAAAGTCGTCTTATACGCCGGAAAATACGGTAATTATTCTTTCAAGAACCTCCCAGCTGCTACCTTCACATGGCCACAGGGGCTGACACTAACATCCCACATTCTCCGGACTCCTTCCTTCACCCAGACACAGCCAGTTTCTGGTTGTCTGGACAAAGAGCATAAAATTCTAAAAGGCTCTAGATACTTCTGAAGAAGTGGGACACACCCTGATAACAGCGAGAAGGCATCCTACCAATTGGATTTATGATTCATGTAAGAAGCGTTACCTACCAGTAAAGACAGAAAGACAGTCCTTATCCCTATATGGCAGGGGTAGGCAACTGCTATAGGCTTGGAAACCATTTTTCATATTAGCCAAGTGTTTGAAGATGTACTCTTTTATTTTTTAAAGCATGCTTATCCTGCCAACTGCAGTGTGTTTAATTTCTTTTCCTACAATGAGGCACTTAGCACCTTGCTCACCTAAAACGTGGCAGCAAACTTTCAATGACTTTCCCCCCAGCACATCTTCTAGTTCCCTGTTTGTGACAAACTACAGTTTGCTACTATAGCTGAACGAGACAAACTATGGTCTGACCAAAAAAAAAAAAAAGTGTTTAGAGCAATCTGATTTAGAGAAATCTGTAATATACACAAATCACTTTTCCACAGCTTGGGCGTAACAATGCATGGTTTGCCATGAAACAGGAAACTGGGAAAGAATCAGAGCATGTGACTGGGACCAGACAGACAACCAAGCCAATTTAAGTAAATGACTGGAATACTGAGAAAAAGCACTTTTATGATAAACAGTGGGGCAAAACAACTCGAAAAATTCTCAGTTGTCAAAATGTTTTCATACCTCACGTTCCAGATAGGATTTAAGGGATTCCGTCTCATTTAACAGAGTAACACTGCATTTGCCTCTAAAAAAAGAAAGAAAAATTGCATGTTGAGAGGACATGGTACCAAACACCAGTAAAGTTAAACCACATAGAAAAAAATTATTCAAGGTTATGTTGGAGGGGTTGCCAAGAGATTGGCACATATATCCATGTGGTGGAATTGTGAAGGTTTACAGAAATTTTGGCAAATGGTGTTTAAAGAGATAAAAGAGATAACAGGAACTGATTTACAAATATGTCCAAGTATAGTGTTATTATCCATATTTGATACGGCTAATTGTACCCAGACAATGAAAGAGTTAATTACAAATTTATTAACTGCAGCAAGGCTAATTATATCAAGAAAATGGAAAATTCAAGAAGATTTTCAAATAAAGGATTAGTATAAAAAAGTGTGGAAAATTGCAATCCATTTTAAGTTAACATGTCAAATCAAGATTAAAAAAAGGGGTAATGAAAAGGAATGACTTTGAAGCAATATGGAAAATATTTGTGGAAAAGGCTTTAACAAAAGAGGGAAGTGTAACACGTCCACAAGAAGAATTAAAATTTTAGAAACCAGAGTAAGCTGAAATATAATTGGCTCTGGGAATGGGTTCACATTTAGGGTTAGAGTTTATGGTTAATAAAAGGATTATATATATATATATATATATATATAGTATTAGCAATAGGTTAAATACAGTTGAAAAGAATAGATTTAAAGAATGAAATTATTATAGTAATTATGAGTACAAGGAGAATGAGATTTAGATACATATTTAGATAAAAATATATAATCAATATGATATATAATATGTTGAATAAGTATACAATGATAAAGGATCTGGAGAGAAACAGTGATGTAAGCTTTTTGTGTTGTGATTTTTCTCTTTTTCACATTTATGTTATTCACGTGGTGTTTTTGTTTTATTCTGTTATTGTTCTTTTTTTTATAACAATAAAATATTTTTTTAAAAAATTAAAAATTGCATGTTGAGAAAAACAGGCAATCAGGACTCCTGCTATGTAGTCTGTGTGTACATACATATGTGTGTTTTCACAGAACTTTCTGAAAGAAAAATACTAAGATTTAAATCATATTCTGTTTACTTATTTTTTCCATACCGAATATGAGTGGCTGGTAAGGATTCCAACTGCCGTGAGAGAAACAGTTCGCGATGACGCAGCTGATGTTTCTGTTTCTCTGGTAAATCCATCATTTCTGGGTTTTCCATCTCTTCTTCCATTTCTCCTAGTTGAACAGAAGAAAATATTAATCTCTGAAGATGAGAAAAGTGGTACTTCTTGCTAAAATATTAAACAACCTATAGTATGAAGCAACTACAACTGAGAGATACAGTCAAAGAGCATATAATATTACATTTTAATCCCTTGATCAATAAATTTAATTGCCCAGCATGAAATCTCATTTCTACATTACAGTTCAAAACTTTAGACTAATTCTGCTTCTTTTCAGGTTAGACTCTGCATATGAGTATCAGGAAGACAGACATATTAATGACCATAGTTTTTCCTATGGTTCCTATTTGTGAATTAACTTTTGAACCTTACAGATTTCAATATTGATGCAAGTCACTGGGACAGTATATGCCTATGAATCCAGTCCACCTTTCACAACCACAGTAACTGCCTACAACATAAGAGTGTGGCACCAAAAAAACTGGGAACAACATGCAATGCATTTGTATGACTAGGTGAGGGAGAATGCTGGAGCCAGCACCGTGAAGTGCAATAAATGTTTTTAACAGAGAATTGACTACACTACTTTTAAAGGAATTATCCGTGGATAATTCCTTCTCCCATAATAGTTTCACTTGCTTTCCTTGCACTACTGAAAACATCTCTGTTTTGTAACTAGGATGAGGAGATCTGGCTGCACTTTCAATTTCAGGAACTGGGTCCAGGATAGGTGTGTCAAGAGAATGAACCACAACTGTCTGGGCCACAATGGGGTGATCAGGATGCACCTGGAGTTGTCCTGGAGCGCTTTGGAACTGACCCTGGCGATGAGGGGAAATGGAGGAAAAGCATAAACAATTGGTCCTTTCCAGTTGCATAGGAAGGCGTCTCAGAGGGACCCATTCACCTTGAGCAAAAGATGTTACACTGCTTGTTAAGAGGAGATACAAAGAGGTCAACCACTGGTGTGCCCCATGCTTGGAAGACTTCCTGTAGGGAACTCCCATACAGTTTCCACTCATGGCAGGATAATGTCATGCGACTCAGGAAATCTGTCAGGACATTCTGGTCCCTGAGAAGATGGATAGCTGTGGCCCATATACCCCTCAGTAGGCATCAGTTCCAAAACTGAACTGTGAGGTGTAGAAAACTGCCCGATTGAGTGCCACCCTGCTTCTTGAGTAGTACATGTCAGTGGTGTTGTCTGTCACTACTTGCACCATCTTGCCCCATAAAGATTTCTCAAACACTCTGAACACTTTGACGACTGCAAGAAACTCTAGAATGTTTATGTGTAAGAGACTCTCCTGAGGCAACCACAGACCTCTGACTATCAGTCTGTTGCAATCCACCCTTCAGCCCTCGAGAGAGGCATCTGTAGCGACTATCATGGTAGGTTAGACAAGATATATTTGCTTGAATGTTGCAACTCTCCAACCATCATGTGAGATTGTTGAACCTTGTGGGGTCTGGTGAGGAATTTTGACTGAGAATGTAGAAGGGGGTCAAAATTCCTCAGGAAAGAGGCTTGGAGAAGCTTCAACCTCAATCTGCTGTAAGGCATAACCATAGTGATGGATGTCATGAGGCCCAAAAGTATTTGGATGTCTTGAGCATAAACCCTTCTTGTGTGAAGGCACTGAGCAACTGTGCAGCACAGAACTAGACCTGTCTTCTAGAAGGAAAGCAATTTGAAGATGAGAGTCTAGTATGGTTCCAGTGAATTTAATCTAACATGAAGGGGTCAGGCAGGATTTCTCGTCATTGGCCAGAGCAACTAGAGTGCTAAGTAGGTCTATCATACTACCAATGTCATGGAGCAGGTGTTGTCAAGTGGGAATGATAATAAGCCAATCATCTGTGTATGAGAACAGGATGATATCTTGTTGATGTTTCAAAGCAGCTACAACCATCATGGTGAAAAAAAGCGGGGCAGTGCACAAATCAAATGGGAGGAGTCAAAAACCGTATGTTTTCCTTCCCACAGCAAAGCAATGGAACTTTCTGTGGGAGGGACTGATGGCAGTATGAAAATATAAAAATATGCATCTTTCAGATCATGGGTGGCAAACTCCCTTCAGCATTAGGGCCATTTTCACACCTTACCTCCTTCCAGTGATGTCCCGTCGTGATCCCAGCAGTGTCTTTGCCAGGGTGGGAGCATGTTCCTAATGCTTTCCCTCCACACTCAGCCAGATGTCTGTGGATGGGAGCACAGCTGGCCTCTCCCCCATGCTGCACTGGGGAAGGAGGCACCTAGATCATGCTTCGGTCCATTCCACATGACCATTTATGAGAGGAGAATTATGAAATCGCAGGCCATTAATGGATTTTTTCCCATTAATGGAATATCCAGCGATCACAACAGGTGGGGCCACATTGGCAGTGGGACCTTGACACTGTGCAAAAGCACAACTTGCAGACCTCTGCCAACATGTCCCCATTGCAAGACAGCGATGGCGTGCAGGAATGGCCAAAGGTAAGGATAACAGCTAGGGTGATCATCTGGAAACGCTTGGATTGAATGTAGAACTTGACTCCCTGGAGATTTAATATAGGCTGTGGGCCGCCATCCTTTTTCAAAATAATGAAATATCAGGAGAAGAACCCATAGTGCAGAAGGGGAAGAAGAAGAGGCTCTATTATTCCTCTGAGTGTGGGAGAAGGCCAAGTGACACACAGAAGACCAGTCAGAAGGATCCTCTGGAATTCTACGGCATAAGTACTTCTGATGACATCTAGAACCCATGCGTTCAAGGTGATAGAGATCCAGGTTGGATAGTATGTGCTGAGGCTGTTGCTGAAGAATGGAATATTGGTCAGAGGGATGTTGATGGGTGCTTCATGTGCAGGAAGGGCATTGTCCTGGAAGGAGACAAAGGTGACATTTTCTGGACTCTTGCTGCTTCTTCCTTGGCTTACCAGTACAAAGAGACAGAGGATTTATGAGGAGCAGAAGGTTGCAGTGGAGTCAACTTTTGATGCCTATTGAAAGATGGGCTGTACATGCACCTTAAGACAGTAAAGAAGAGGCACTGACTGGGCTTGTTTCTGGAAACCAAACTTTTTGGCTGTAGTTCTCATTTTGTCATCTTTTGTTATATGTCATCATCTTTTGTTGCATTGAACAGACTATCTTCACCGAATGGGAGATCTTCAATGGTGGACAGACCAGAAGATCTCAGTCAAGCATGCCTGTGAAGGGCCACCTTCCCTGCCAGGGTCTTGGTTCTATAGTCTGCAATGTGACAAGCAGTGGTAATTTGCTGAGAGGTCAGACAGTGGGCCTTGGCATATAACACCAAGATGACTCTTCTATCTTCCTTGGAGAGACAGTCCAGGAATAGTTTGACTTTGGTTCAAACGAGTTCGGCAGGCTCCCATGCATGTACTGTATTTCCAATGCAGAACAGAAGTGCAGCATTAGAACAGAACTTTCTAGCAACTGCGTCAAGCTTCATGCCTTTCTTGTCAACTAAACTAGAATGAAGCTTTTGAGAAAGGTGAGATTGGGCCGCATCCACAATGAGAGATGGGCTTGGGATGCTGCACCAACCTCCCAGCACCAGCTTCCATTTCTTTATACAATATCTCTGTCTTCCATAATATGGGCAAAGCAAAAGATGGTGTAGCCCATGCTTTCTTTGTAACATGAAGCAAGTGAGGCAGGAGGGGAAGAGAAGCTGGAGAAGGAGCTAGATCCTAGACCTGCTGGTAGATTATGTCCTACATGTCCTTCTGACATTGCTGAACATGCAAATTAAGTGACCTGGCCATACGTAGCATTTTGTCAGCAAAGGACCAAACCATACACCAGGGAGATAGGGTCACAGTCTGTCACCAAAATCTCTGGAGACACCTCAGCTAGATCAAGAGAGCCCTCTGACTGAGAACTGGAAAAGTCATTAGAAGCTGGAGAATGTCAGCAGTGTTACCCTCACGACAAACCAGCCATGAGTGGACCAGCTAGCAGTGACTAAGACTGCCCCACAGTACAGATGGAACAGACCATGTTAATGGGTGCATCACTGTTAAGTACTGATGGGGTGTCTCACAGTACTGTCTCTTCGGTGGCAGTGACCTAGAAGCGGACTGTCCATAGGAGCACAATGAAGATCTAGACCTCCTATGTACCAATGAGACTGTGTTACCACTGTGAACTAGCCTGGCCTTTGGTAACCTTTAGATATCATTTTGATATCATAATTCGGCCCTGCTCTGCCACCAGCCAAGTGTTCGTGAGGCCACCGAACAAGCGCGAAGCTAGGCATGGCTATTATCTGCTGAGTCATATTTGTTTACACCAAGGCAAGCCAGAAACTGCCAGATCTGCTTTAGGGGACCTCCCGAAACAAATACCTTCATTATAAGAAAACAAAGAGACCTCTGCCCCGAGAGGGCACCCTGGCGAGCTAAGTGCTTACTATTGTCAATTCGGACCATAACTCAATCATGTAAATTCTGACCTTTCGGAGACATTGTCTCTAGCCCAAAACTCATTGTTTTCACCCAAGACCAGACTAGCCCATAGTCATTTCTCCCCTAATAAAAGCCCCTAGTTCCGAGAGCTCTTCGGAACACTCGGATCTCTCGCTGGACTTTCATCCCACCTTGCTGCCGCTTCTGCGAGCTCCCCTCGGCAGCCACGCCGAGTTTCCTTCTCTCCAATAGGCTTCTTCAGGACTACGAGAAAGGTGGCATATCACCCATTTCCCCCGAACTCTCTTTTCTATTTCTTAGTAGTAGTGAGGTTGTGTTTCCTTAATAATTGTTTAATAAATATTGTTGTTATTTCAACTGTCTGACTGCCCACTGACCTGACGTTGGGTAAAAGATCCCCGCTAAGTTACCCTGCCTCTCGTTAGCCAAGAGAGTGCTCCAGCTAATTTCCTCATCTTTGTTTGGTTTGGTTCGGTTATTTGGGCGCCCCTCCCGGGACCCCCAAGTCACAGGGTAACAACTGGAGAGTAGTGACTGTGAGGCACGCAGAAAACCTCATCCTCTTGGCAGCACAGACAGTACCAACAACACTGGTGACCGTAATACTCCTCCAACAATGGTGAGAGATCAATAGTACAGTGCGAAGCAGTGCTTTGTCGCACACACACATATAACTTCACCAGCTGCCAAGTGGCTATCAAACCAGGTTTAGGACAATCTTAATGACATATATAGCCCTAAGCAACTTATGATGAATATATCTTTCCCCATATAGATCTGTCAGACGACTGTAAGCAAAGAGTAGAAGTGATGCTATCCCTATATCCTGCAGAGCTCCATCTGGCAGCAAAGTGATAACACCCCTTTTCTTTGTGGCATCCAGCTTCTGGAATAACCTCCACATTACAATTCCACTCTGTTTTAGAACCTTTATCATATAATGTCAAGCACCCAAATAGGGATACCCACATTATTCTGATCCTATTCATACCCTAGGTATCCATTAGGCTTAATTCATAGCTCACTCAGGGCCATATCATGTGGTTGTTGATAAAAAAATGGCATCATATCCCACTCTGATTCCCCAATTTTCAGCCTGATTAGCCATGTCCCTTCAGAAAACCAAGATGTCTTTCAAGTTAGCACCATGTCCTGCTTTAAAGTGGTTTATAGGAAATATTAATATGAAACTAGGGGAAGGTATGGTTACTTTTTCAGTTATGTCTCAGTCTTTACAAGACCTTTTAGTGACACTGAAGAAATTTAACCAAACAACTTTAATATCACTTAGCGCCACAATCCAGTAGCTCCATCTAGTATGTTCCTTAAACTTAAATACATATTTTACCATTTTGTGCAACGTTAGCATCAGGTAATTTATTGATAATAGAATGGCTTACTTGCATGTTTGTCAGCCAGTACAATTAATGCACTTGAGATGTCCCTTCGTCTATAAAAACATACCACCTTTGCTTCTACATTTCCATTGGCTGTCTGTAATAGTGAGCAAAAATAACAATTATGTTAATATGAAAATCAATATGACTTCCTGGATGAAGTATCTAGGTAAATTCTTTTTAAATATCTGCTCCACAGAATACTATATGCTAGTACAGTATAGTTTTCCTTTAAGAAAGTGGTATCTATCTACTAAATAACTGTTGCACATTTGTTCTAAGCATGGTCTATATCCTGATGTTAAGTGCCCATTTCCAGAGCGTACATTAATTTCTGAATGATATAAGATAAACTCTGGGAATGTTTGCTGTTCCAGGCCTGATACTGAGGTAACAAATCGTTATATACTGAATATCAAGATAGTCAAATAAGGAAGTGCCACAAATCCAGATGTAGTTCTAGCATGTATTTCTTTCATGGTTTGGTAAATATTTTTCAAAGCTTGGAGACAATTGTTCAAATAGCAATAGCAATAGCATATGTATTTCTATACCGCTTACCAGCTAAGTACTCTCTAAGCAGTTTACAACGTGTTAGCTAATTGCCCTAACAAGCTGGGTACTCATTTTACGACCTATGGAAAGATGGGAGGTTGAGTCAATCTGGAGCCCAGCAGGATCAAACTTACAACCTTGTGGCTGCAGTACCGGCATTTAACCACTGCACCACCAGGGCTCTTCAAACTACCTCCATTTCCTACTTTTCTAGATTCATGACTCTGTCTTTGAAGACAAAACAGCAAACAAACTTAATAGGCAGTAGTAATTGCTCTTGCCCTCTTGCTGTTGGTGGTGCAGCTCTGTTTGTCCAGACACATAGGACCTGAATTTCAAATGAGACAGCTGACAGTGTAACTAAACATTTACTCTCATTTGAAATGAAATGTACCTTGCTTACAATTCAAAAGAAGATCTCAGGCTGAAACATGATGTTAACAGTAAAATTCAAGGCATATTTACTCAGAAGCAAGTCCTATCAAACTTAATGGAGCTGATTCCCTAGTAAGTATTCTGTGTAAAATTATCATACAAGAAAATTATAATACAAGGTAATGATACAAGTCTGCACCATAACATTTCCAGCATCTAAAATTATGTATCTGGAAAATGTTATTTAATGAAAGTCAATGCCATTAAAATAAAATTTTGTACTGACCTCTCTAAGAAAAAAGAAATAGAAAAACTAGAAATTTTCTTATTGCACAAATCATGGCATAGCCTTGATAATGAAAATTTCCTGCAGTGCACACGGTTAAGGGATCGTAATAAAAGATACCCAGAATCACACAAATTTGGTGGGCATCTTTTATCAAAGAAATAGATCACACATACAAACATATCCATACATACTGGATAATATTACTTTCATGTAAATTAAAAGATAAATAATAAATAATATGCACTGTATGTATTGTTGTGTAATAGCATCAACATTATAGACAGTTCTTTTCATATTTGTATAATTTAATATTTTGTACATACAAAATACACGTGTGGTTATCAAGTATGTTGTTCCTTTTTATTCTATATCTTCATTTAAATCCAACTGTATGCAGTTTAATACATTAATAGCTGAATTCTATACATATCTATTCAGAAGCAAACTCCAGTCAGCTCAGTTGGGCTCACTCAAAGGTTCACATGTGTAGGATTGCAGGATGGCAGCCTTAATTAACTAAAATTCAGAAAATCAATCAATTAATATTTATTTTATCATGGAACAGTTCTGTCTTCTGTTGTGTACCTCTTTGTATCTGCCATAAATATAACATGTTTTGCAGTCCAGTCTTATGAATTAAGTCCAGCTAATGTTCAATGATGCTTAGTCCTTCCAGTTTCAGCACATTATTACACAGGAAGATAGTGAATTGCTGTTGAAATATCTAGTATAATCTACATTTTAAAAGGAAAGGCAAAAAATGGACAGGACCTATAAATTTTATGGTAACCTTCCCATGTCTATTTCAGATATTAATATTAATATAAGAAACGCTTCCAGTACTTACTTCAATTTTCCGATTTCATATATTAATATTTTAAGTACACACCTTGCAAACTGAAACTGACCATTTCAAAACTGTACAGAAAAGGGAAAGAACTGCAGTTAAAAGCAACAAAATTTATTTACCATTAAAAGCAAGCATAGCCAATATATTCCAAACCAATGAGACCATTAATATTTTTACCTTATTAAGTTCTTCTATTCTGCGTATCAAATATGGGTTACTTGAAGAGTTTTCAAAGTAGACATAATCTGGAAAAAAAAGGCATTCCTGAAGTATAAGCCTTTGTAAGTTTAGAGCCTTTAAAATATTTAAGTGCACCCCATTTCTTACAGACAACCTCCTACAAATAAATATTCATTCTCCTACCAAAGTGGTGTATGCTCAATTGCCAACTCCATCATTCATTCCAGTTGCTCCGCTCATATTTCCAGTACCTTCCCATCATTCAACTCCTTTAATTTCTCATTTACTCAAGCAATAATGAAACTTCAAATTCCTTTCTATACATCTCTCCCTGAATATACAATGCTCCAGAAATTGTATATAAGAAGTTGTATATTCAAATTGCCACACAACTGTTTAATCATTCAGAACCTTTTCTAATTTTATGGGCTGCAATTACCAAGAAAGTACCAGTGAGGAGGAAGCCTTCCTTGGGTGAAGCCAATGAGCACCAGTAGCTCTAGTGCAAAAGTAAGAGACCTATTACCGGAGCAGAGAACAACTAGCTATGCACTATCTATCCTGGCTGCTGGTGAGGGCTATCTTGGACTGGACACCAGGCCTTTCTGCTTGCCTCTCCACCTGCCCTCCTTGTCCTTCTCTCTTTGCTTCCATGTTCTTCTTCTCCATTTCCAACTACTTGTTGCCTCACTTTTATCTATTCATATTTATAAATTCATATTTATAAATATGAATACATAAAATATTAAATATTCAAAATATTTATTAAAATATCACTATCTCACTCTATACGAAAATGGTGATATAGGGAGTCCTACCAGTAAAATTAATAAAACAGTGTAAAATAGTTTAAAACAATAAAATAATGGAAATAAATTAAAAATATATTAAACATAATTAAGTTAAAACAGATTTAATAGACTGAAATAGTTTAAAAACATGTGTATTAATATTTGAAAGAAACCAATGAGGCCCAAAGTTTTTGCTGAACAGTCAGCCTTTCACATTGCACTTGAATAAAGCATCAGTCAAGTCTCCAAAGGAGGGACATACCAAAACTGGGGTGCCATGGCTGGGAAGGCCCTCTTCTATGTCCTGTTAGGCTTGAAATTTGGGGTTCTGTAACTTACTATAGAATTAATACATGATAATCATTAACTGTGATATTAATCGGAAGGGCCACACTGATTTGTCTGCTGGTTCTTTTGGATTTTTTTACTGAACCTCATGGTCTGCTTTTTCCCCCCAAGAAACATTTGCGACACAACACATCCAACCCCGGCGGCAAAGGGGTTGAGGGAGGAAGAAAGAAACGCTGTGGAAAAAATTTCTTATACAACGAGATGGCTCTGGAGGCACATGCCCCCTCTCTCAAGCTCGGTCTCTCTCAAAACTCTGTATCCAGCATGACCTTGCGTCCTTCACCTTTTCTCTCCACCCACCCTCCGCACATCCTGTGCTTTCCTTTGCTTTCATCCTACTCCTCCCCTTGGCTTGCCAGGCAACAGGGCTGCCAAGAGCTCTGAGTTTCTTCTTTCTGCAAATACTGTAGCAGGGGAAGGAAGACATTGCTACAGGCGCTGTTCAGGGCTAGGTATGCAGTAGGAAGGGATGAGCAAAGGAAGCCGGGATAAGATTTTAGCTGGAGATGGACAAGGATGAATGGCAAGAATGCACACTGAAACAATTTGAGTTCTCTGAATGTCTACAGGGAATAATGGGCAGGAGCAAAAGTTAGTTCACACATCTGGGCTCAGTTTATAATTTAGGGTAGCTGCAAATAAAACAAAGAGTCAGGGGAGGGAAGGAGGATGGGTGGGTGGAGAGAATGGTATGGGTCACAGGAAGAGGAGGAGGAGGAGATGGGTCCTGTTCTTTATTTTACTATCTTAAATCTTGGATTTTTTATTTTACTATTTTAAATCTTGTTTCATTTTTATCATCTGGAAGATAACTATATTTTGGAAGATAACTTTGGGCCTTTCCATCCTACACTGTTTTAGTGCTCTTATTCCCCTTTCAACATCCTATGGAATCCTGGGGTTTTCAGTTTAGGGAGCGGCCTTTAGAATTCTCTGCCAGAGAATTCTTTGGCCTCAGTAAGAGAAGTGATGGGGTTGACGGCATACCCCCCACAAAATACTTAACTTTGATTCAGGTAGTAAAAGAGAAGAGCACTCCGCACATAGAATCATAGAGCTGGAAGAGACCACAGAGGCCATCCAGTCCAACTCCCTGCTATGCAGGAACACATATCAAAGCATTCCCAACAGATGGCCATCCAACTTCTGCTTAAAAACCTCCAAAGGAGGAGACTCCACCACACTGCAAGGCAGCATTTCCACTGCCGGACAGCTCCAACATCCTCTCCCCTTAAAACCTATCTGCAGCCTGAAGAAGTTTAGCCTATTTAATTTCAGCCCTTACCTACTGCAAGCTGTGCAGCTGTGCAGGCCATTGTATACAACTGAAACTATCCATTTTGATCTTGCTGCTCCTGGACCTTCTTCATTACCAACATATCAAATGTCTGTTTCTTCTATACTGTCTACTTTCCCCATCTTTTTAGATGAACTATTCAAAATGTTGATGTCTTTGAATCCTACCTGCTCATTTGATACTGTTCCTTTTCACTTCTTAAACACTGTTGCCCATGCCAATCTCCCTTCCCTTCTCCATATACGGAATTTTATAAGAAAAAATTATAAAACAATATTAAACAAAAATGTGTCATTTTGTTTTATATTACAAGGTATTTTTATATTTTATCTGGAAAATTTGTTTTACAACTATATTGTGTAGTTTTATATTTTTATTATTCCTTCCTGTATGTGTTTATGTGTACATGTGTTTTAGATTGTATCCTTCTGGCGGGACCCACTGTTTTTTGGTTGTTTTAATTGTAAAGTGCCATGTACATTGATGGCAATATGCAGATAAATGCAAATGCTAATGCTAACAACAACAGCAACAACAACAATGCAGAAAGAATCACAAACACAGCAGTGTACAGTAACTTCTAGTAAGTAGGATGAGATTATTTTATATTTTCTGATGATGACGACGACGATTGGTTACAGAGTTTGTCTCCAGCTAGCATCTAGGCATTAGCTGGTGAGCACAAGTTGTTATACAGCTGTGTGCCTTCATCTTGTTTCCAACTTAACACAGGGTTTTCCTGGCAAGATTTGTTCAGAGAGGGTTTGCTTTCAGCTTACTCTGAGGCTTAGGCTTCCCATGTTCATCCAGTGGATTTCCATGTCCAAGTGAGGATTTGAACCCTTGTCTCCAGAGTCACAGTCTAATGCTGAAACCACTGGATCATGCTGGCTCTCTGCTACACAGTACTGAAGCAATTCCATCAGAATGTGGAATGAAGCTCTGTTTGGCACCAATCCCATAGAAGACAGAAAATCTGGCATCTCTTCATAGGAGTTTAATGCATTATTCTTTCCATCATGATGAACAACCAGTTTGGTTGGACAGCATCAATTATAGGCTATTTTTTCTTTACAGAGAATTGTACCATACAGAGAGAAAGCTTTTCTGCACTGCAAAGTGACAACATTTAAATCCTAATCTGTTTGAATTTGCACATTTTTGACAGGTGCTTTTTTCTGATCACAGACAAAACGGTGTCCCTGTTTTCTTCTTTCATCTGAGCCATGATGTCTCTAGGCTTAGTGACGCTTTAAAAGGAGCCAATTTCAATTCTAAAGGGAGCCATAATGTTACTCTCTTATAGCTAAGGATCAAGGAAGTCTTTTTTAAAAGTGTGTAAAATTTTAAATAATATTTTCTTTGGCTAGTTTTTTAAATCCCTCTCAATTTTCTCAATTTTTTATTATTTTATTATCCCTTTTTGTTATTTTGTAAAAATTCAATAGGAGACTACTAGTCTTTTGCAGGGTGGGCTAATATTTCAACAGACAGGGTTGTCTGAACACCAAGCCCCGTTGCCTGGCTTATCGTATCAGCTATGTCATCCAGGTCTTCAGTTAAGTTCTTTACTTTGTAAGTAAAGAAATCACTTCCCCATTCATTTCTTAAATCTGCTTTTAATTACCTAATCTGATCAACCACCAACCCATTCCATTTGCATTTTGTAGGCCAATAGTCAATCTATTACCCATGATCAGACTGTCGTTCTTAACGCTGGCTTATTAAGGTTGTCCTTATTAAGGTTTCTCTGTGTAAAAGAAATGATTCTATCCGACCTTTTGTAACTTCCACTGAATCCTTTGCTCATTCCCAATGTAAAACAAAGAAAGAAAAAGAGGTAAGAAAAGGGTACACCAAATTTTTGAGAAACCCATACTGGTGGCTTTTGGAAACCACAGCATTTTTTTCTAACTATTCATAGACCAACCACTCTAGAGCCTTTCCCAGTACTAAAATAAGCTGATCAATCAGAAGCTGCACAGTTCATCTCCCCCCCTTTTTTTTGATGGGGGGACATTTATCCACCATGAGTCTGCAGGCACTTCAAATAATTACCAACCCTTCTCAAAGATTACAGATGGTGACTCTGGGATTACATCTGCAAGTCACTCAAAACATCTGGATGCAGTTCATCTAGAATTGAAGACCTGAATTCATTTAAAGTAGCAATGTATTTCTCTACCACAGTGGCTCTCAACCTGTGGGTCCCCAGATGTTCATGGACTTCAGCTCCCAGAAGCCCCAGCCACTATGATCAATGCTCAGGGCTTCTGGGAGCTGAAGTCCATGAACATCTGGGGACCCACAGGTTGAGAACCACTGCTCTACCACCTCTTTCCCTATTTTGGGTTGCAGAATCCTTAAAGTTACATTTATTCTATTTTCATCTGATTGAGTACTATCTTCCTTTGGGGAGAAGACAGAGGCAAAGTAGACATTGAACAGTTTCACTTACTCTCTGTTCTTCCTTAGCCTTTCACCATTTCCTCCATGCACATGTATTGCTTCAGAATTTTGTTCCTTTCTAGCCATTCTTGCAAATTAGTCTCATTTTGAACTTTTGTTCTGATATTCTCTCTACAGACACTGGCTACTCATCACTAGCCTTCCTTGATGATTTTCCTGTTTTCTTCTTCCTTACACATGCCTCTTATCAATTTCAGCTCCTTCAAAATCTCCATATGCATCCACTTTAGTTTATTTAGACACTTCCCACTTTTCCTTCTCATTCTAACTGTCTGTGATTATATCTTCAATATCTAACTTTTAGGAAACTTCCATTAATCATGAACTCTCTTCTCCATGAGAGACTCCATTGGACCAACCCTGTCTTGAATGTTACACAATAACTCCCCTTTTTCTAACCACCTGCTGACATAAAAAAAAACCCTCTGGCCTTTGTTCATATGTTTCTTTTTTCTTTCTTTTATCTAGTAAATGATGTGAGTTTTAGCTCAGAAAATTCTTAAGTTAAATTTCAAACAGGCATGTATAGGCATGTACAGACACTGCAAAAGTATGCATTGTTTTATTGTGTATTTATACCTTGACTCTTTTTATGATTTTATACGGCCCCTAAAGGCCTCTGACAGCATATACAGGATGGAACACATTGGGGTTTTTTTATCAATAAATCATTAATCTACTGAGCACCTTGACACATATCTCCATCTTCTTCTGGGGGGGTTTCTTGGTTGCTTCCTTCTTTTGTATACTGCCATCAGAAACCATTGACTATTCCCTATTGCTACTACCTTATTGCTTTTTCCTGAACATTGGTGGGTTCATATTCAATTGCCCCAATTTTCCCAGAACTTTGTGTCCCCCATCCTCTGAAATATTGTTTTATTCCTTTGCAGGATTCAGTTTAAAGTTCTTTTGGTCAGATTTGCGATATTCCAGGGACAGTGCTACTCAAAATTGTACTCCAAGAGCCACTGGCTGCTTGTTCCTGGTGAGTTTCCAGAAAGTAACAACTGTAGCTAATAGAGACAAATATGGTGTTGTTCCCTGCAGGGAAAAGTTGCCAATCCTCCACATCAAACACCTTAAGAAGTATCATCTCAACAAATGCATTCTTCCCAATCTCCCTGAAAATACAGTCAGCCCTCTGCATTTGGGGGTTTTGCAGATTTGATTATGCGTGGATTATTTGCTGTCACTTCTGCTGCCCCCATGCCATTTTTAATAGGGACTGTAAGCTTCATGAGACTGAGAAACTGCAAACAAGGCTTGTAAGTCCCTATTAAAAATGGTGTGAGGCAGCAGTGGAGGAGACAGTTAAGCCCCAACAGCCAGCCACTTCTGCCTTGTGAAGGAATCCTGATGCCTCAAAGTAATCCATGGTCAGTTGAATATGGTGATCATACTTTTTTGTGAGTTAAATATGGTTTGGGAGGTCCTTTTTTTTCACTTTCATGGGGGCCCTGTGCCCCTAACCCTAGTGAATGTGGAGGGATTACTGTATTACGTATTTATTTAATTTATATGCCACCTTTCTCCAGGAGTGGGACTCAAGGTAGCTCACAAAAAGAACCAACTAAAACCTTACAATAACATTTTAAACACAATTAAAAATAATCATACTAAAACAATGGGTTTATAAAGAGTATCAAATCATTTATTAATTATAGGTTCCTAATACAATTGGCCCTCCATATCGGCAGATTCTGTATTTACAGATTCAACTAACCACCGCTTGAATTTTTTTTTAAAAAAATCTAAAATGCAAACCTTCATTTTGCCATTTTATACAATCGAAGCCATTTTACTCCACCATTGTACATGGGATTTGAGCATGCACACATTTTGGTCTATGTTGGGTCCTGGAACCAAACCTAGTGGGCACCAATGACCCACTGTATGTTTTAAGAAATTCATAATTCTACCACAGATATTCTTCAAGCAAATTATTCTGTATGCTTAAGTAGCATGTCTGAGGGAAGAGATTCACTATCAATCTCATTGAATTAGGATCTATTACAAAATTTTTGAGATGCTTCGCCAACTCATGTAGTGCTCACAGGGCATTACACTTAGCATTATAATAGCAGAAGTGGTTGTGGTTCTCAGAAGCTGAATAAAGTACAGTTTCTTTCCATGCAGTCATTCTTTGTAGAAGCACACACACCCCTCTCTCACACTTTTGACTTGGTGGCAGGAAGTGAACTGTCCACTACGCAATGAGTCGGCTTGAGAGTGGTGGTATTATTATACCTCACTTTTTCCCCAGGTTGGGACTCAAAGTGGCTTACGACAATTAGCACTCATTGCACAATTAACTGTGCAATTTTGAGACTCAGCTGAACTACATTAGTGTATATTTACATTATCCTAAAAGTACATAGGATCTTGGCAACTGTGTGAATGTATAGTGTTATCAATTTGTCAGGTTTTTTTTCTCCCTCAGCAAAAATGGTGCAAATATCATCTAACATATGGAAACATTTGTATATATCAAGTCTTTCAGAGAACATTTTTCTATGAGATTATTGTATTCATTTGTTTCAGTACAAAAAGAAGAGAAGAATTTCTTGGACACTGAAAGAGTTGCAGTTTAAAGCTGAAGTGGCTTTATAATAGTCCCTGAGGTATTAGTTTGATGGCATACAGTAGGGGGCTGAATTAAAATCTTTAATCTCTAGTAATTGCCAACAAACACTGCTTAACACTCCCTCCTCTGGTTAAAACTTGACAGTCTGTGAAATAAAAATAAATTGGTGATTCCTGAGGTAACAAGTCCTGGGTATTTGTAAGGAAATCACCTGCTATAAAAAAAATGACGCTGTAAAAGTTACCTAGGTATTTCCTGAGGTAAAAGTTTTGAGTATTTGTAAGGAAATATTAATTTGATGCCACCTAAGAAAGCAAAGGGAATAATGGAGAGCCCAGAAGGAGAGCCCAGATCCCCTTGTTGAATCAGCCACCTCTGTTTCTGCAGATATGGTGGAAATACAGAAAACAAAAATGGAAATGAAGAAAGCAGAACTATAGTCAAGAGGAAGGGAGAGAAGACAAAAAGAACTGCAATGTCGAAAAGAATTAGAAGCTCTGAGGCTTGAAAAGGAATATCAACTAAAATTAAAGGAGTTAGAAATAAGAGCAAATATTTCAGCAAGTACTCATGAAAGTAACAGAGCCCCTCACACTGACATTAAGAGATTTCCCAAATACTATAAGGGGGATAATGCAGAATCTTTTCTTTCTTGTTTTGAGAGGGCTTGTGTGGAGTTAGGTATTAGAGAGAATAGCTATATCAGGTCTCAGAGAACTAGCTAAAATATGTGGAGAGATGACATCAGAAGCAGCTCAAAATTACAAACAAAATAATGTTTTTAAAATGTATTATTACAAATAAAAAATTTATTATTACTATTATTATTATTATTAGATTATGAGTTATTTAAAGAGAGAGTCAAACTGAGATTTGGGCTAACTGCTGAAACCCTAGAAGAGAATTTTGCAATTTGAGAGTGAAAGCTGAGGAAACATATGCCCAGCTGGGGTATACACTGGTTCAGTTGCTGAGTGGTTGGATTACTGGCTCTATCGTAAAGACAAAGGAGATTTTGAACACTTGATAAGCCATGAACAATTTTATAATATTTTACCTTCTGAGTATAGGTGGTTAGTATAGGATGAATGCCCTTGGTCACTCGATATTGCTGCTGGGATTATGGATCAGTTGTAACAGTAAGAGGGGTCTTAAAATCTCAGGTTTATGAAAAGAGAAATGGCAAAAGCTGGCTGCCTTCTCAAAACAGTGGGGTTGACAAGACTAAAGAGAAGCCCTGGAATCCTGAGAGAAACAGAGAAAGTAGGACATTTACAATTTGATTGTCCTGAAAAGTCTGGGAAGATGAAAACTAAGGTGCCTAAGCAGTCCTATTGCTTGACAGAGCTTTTGCCCTCACAGTTAACCCTTCCTCTATAGTCTGAAGCAGGTAGGCCAGTTGCTATGGAAATGCAGTTTTCTGGAAAAACGGAGGGAACTATTGTTCATCAGAAAACCTGCCACTGTATATTGGTCACTTTGAATACAGACTGGTTTGAAGACTATGGGGAAAAACTACAAGTCCTGGACAAGATTATTTAGAGACTGAGAGATACAAGTTCCCAAATTTGTGTGTACCAGCCACATTTAATCCAGCCAGAGAACCTTTCACCCCAAGAGAAGGTGTTTCTGAAAAGATGTTGCCATTCTTAAAAACACTGGGCAGGGAATTGGAAAGCTGCTGTTACTCTGATATCCCAGCCCTATGCTTAATTGGAAATGATCTGGCCAAGCATGTGAAACAGGTCTGTGTGACTACCCACCACAAGACACAGCAGGAACAGTTTACTTAGCTGCAGATAATGAGAAGGAGCCTAGTGTGGAAACTCTTGCCCTAGGGGATAGTCTTAATGATTTGATACAGATGTGTTCATTTAATGAGCAAGCCTCATCAGAGTTTGCAAAAGAACGAAAGCTAAATGAGAGCCTAAAGCCCTTGTTTGAAATGGTAAGTTCAAATCTTTCTGAGTTGTCAAAAGAACAGCCAGACAGATTTATAGTAGTGTAGGACAAATTACATCAAAAGTCCCTAAAACATCATTGTAGCAGGCACAGGGAGAAGCAAAGACAGCTAGTTGTGCCAGCAACATATAGCACAAAACTATTAGAAATGGCACACACCATCTCATTTGTGGGCCACTTAGGAACTAACAGAACCGTCCAGCATATAAATCCAAACTTTTACTGGCCAAACATGGGTCAGCAAATAAGCCAGTATTGTAAAACTTATGATACTTGTCAAGGATTAGGTCCTGGCAGAGAAAAAACTAAAGTGAAACTATGTCCAATGCCTATGTCTGATAAGCTATTCAGACACATGGACACAGATGTTGTAGGTCTCTTGCCAAGGGCCCAGAAAAAGCAAACCACTTGAATAGAGAAATGTTAAAGCTAATATGAAATCTTTGGAGTGGGCAAAGACACCTGTGAAGAAAACTTGAAGAGAGCTCACTGAAAGCTTGCTCTGAAGTTCCATCCAGTCAAAAATCATGTACCAGGACCAACAGAAGCTTTCAAAAAGATCAGACATGCGTATGCTGTTTTAAGCAATCCAGACAAAAGAAAGTAGCATGACCTCACAAGCAATACAGTGCCATCCGAGCATCCTAGCCAAGGTAGATTTAACTTCACTCAATGCTGTGAAGTAGCCATCACTCCAGATAACCTTTCTAATATGTTCTTTGGAGGGACAAAGGAAGTATGTATGCCATCAAGTAGGGTGCATTCCTTTTCCAAGGGACTGTCTGTATGTAGCAAGTGAAATCAGCACCACTACAGTGCACATAAAAGAGAAGAGGAGAGGGATACTGGTAACTATGCAAAGCTCATTAAGCCAGTGCCAGTTTTTGTGCTGATTCTTGTTTCTTCATTGATGACCCAAATGAGAGTGTCTAATTGTTCCTATTCCTGGTCTGCAAAATCAGGTTCAAAAGAGACCAGTGAGGAAAAGACGGATGACTTGTGCATTCCCTACTATGTCAACAAAGACTTTAAAGGTGAATGTTGAAGTGCAAAGCTGCAGAAGATGGGAAAGAGTGTGGATGAGGACTGTGTTTCAAATATCCTCAATAACTGCTAGAAAAAGAGACAACAGAATCCAGTCTGGTTGCATGATGCAAAACTCTACTTGGAAGAAATGCCTTCAAAGGAAAGCAGAAACCATCTTTATGGATTACTGCAAAGGACTAGGACAATGGACCAGTCTCTAACACAATGATTTCATTATCCTTCAGAGTTCCCCAAGATTTCTTAACTGCTCCCAATTATCTTGAAAGATTCTTTCTCGGCTTACTTTGTAGAAATCCAAAAAAACAAATGTTCATCTGTTACACTGTAAGTTTCACCATACTTATTTGATCAAAACATAGTCAGTAACAAAAGTGTGTGATTTCTGAGGATCTAGGGAAGGTTTTAGTTCTCTCAAAGTCTTCTGCTAGCCACAAATCCCTTCAACACTCCCAGCCTTGAACAAATTAGCTATACCCTCCTCCCAAAAGCCTTTAGGGCAGGGCGTCAAACTCAATTTCATCTTGGGCCGCATCAGCATTACGATTGCCTTCAAAGGGCCGGTTGTGAGCTGCGCAGAGCGTTGCCATGGAAACCCGCAGGAACACTCTGATGGCGAGACTCGGACAGATGAGCAGTCACAAGTAGAAGTAGATTGTGAATGCTGGCTGCTGGGCCTGTCTTCAGAATACCAGTAGCTGGGGGCCCACAATGTGAGGATCAGGCTTGCCAGGTGGGGGGAGTGCCACAGCTGCAGGAGAGGTGTGAGGGCCACATGAAATGCCTGGCCAGCTGAATTCAGCCTACAGGGCTTTTGTCTGACACATGTGCTTTAGGATATAATTGGCCCTCTCAATATAATCCTCCTGGTGTTTTTGGGAAGCTCAAAAAGAATAATAAAATCTTAAAAGATGGAAGGGGTTCCAGGGTCATCTACCCCCATCCCCAGCCATGCAGGAATACACAATTATAACACTCCTAGAAGATGCCTATCCAAACTCCATTTAAAGACGTCCAAAGATAGAGAGTCAAACAGTTCTTACAGTAAAGAAGTTCTTCCTAATGCCTAGGTAGAATCTCCTTTCTTGCAATTTGAATCCACTGGTTCATATTCTAGTCTTTGGAGCAGCAGAAAACAAGTTTGCTCCATCTTCTACATGACATACCTTCAGATATTTAAAGTTAAGTATCATGCCACTTCTCAGCCTCCTCTATTCCAAACTAAACATATCCAGCTCCCTAAATTGTTGCTTGTAAGCCTTAGTCAGCAGATCGTTGATAATTTTGGTTGCCTTTCCGTGGACACATTCCAGATTTTCAATATCATTCTAGAACCGTGGTGCCCAGAACCGGGCACAGTATTCCAAGTGAGATCTGACCAAAGCAGAATAGAGTGGCACCATTATGTTCCTTGAGCTGGACTTCACAGTCCTACTAATGCAGCCTAGGATTGCATAGGCTTTTTGGGCCATTGCATCATAGTGTTGAATCATGTTTAGCTTGTGACATACTAGGACCACAGATCCTTGTCACATCTATGGCTTTTAAGCCAGATGTCACCCCTGCTATATTTGTGCATTTCATTTTTCTTGCCTAGACAAGACCTTATGTACATCCCTGTTGAGATTCATTTTGTTTCTTTGGCCCAGCTCTCCAATTTGTTAAGATTTTTCAAAAATAAGAAAGTAAATGGATGCTTACTTAAAGCCTTAAAAGTATTAAAGCCTTAAAAAAAATGCCAGTGGGGATTTCATGAAGGCAAGGCTCCTGGGTGTGTGATTTCCACCCTGGTCTGTGCTGTCACATATGGCCAATAGAAATTTCTTAGGCATTTAAGTTAGAGATGGAAATTAGCAGTTATAGTTGTACAATGGATAGTGAGTCTACTGGCATCTGCAATTGCGTTTGATCTTCTAGTGCAAACTGTACAGGTGTGAACTACCAAAATACGCATACATAAAAAATAGGCTGAGATACATTGATATCTTCATTTTCTGTAGAAATCACAATTAATCTAAGTGTGGAAATGCACAGTACTTAATTTCAGAAAATATTGATGAATGACTACCCAGATGACCAATCTGAAAATGAATAAGATATGCCTTGAACAAACTTAACAAACATGAAATTGTGAAGTTGCTATAAATACAGTTAATGTAATGAACTAGCATATCACCTGTTCAGAGAATATTCTATCAGTATCTGACTCCATCTATGATCCTTTTGGCAATATATAAGAGCAATATATATCCAATTTTATAAGAAATCAAGCATAGGAGTACTAATAGAATTTCCTATGTTGTTCTTGTTTAACGTGATAAAATACGCTTTCAACTTCTACAAGGTAACAAAAATGTAGAGAAAAGCATGCATACCTGAGTATCTTTGGTTTAAAAAAATATGCTGCGCAGAGCATGTTTAAAACATGGGATTCCACACAAAACACAGTGATAGTTGCAGAGTCACTATGTATTTCCAACTACTGAGGATTAAGTTTGCAATTAAAAAACAAAACAAAATTATGTTCAACACTTTATCACAGTCTGTATCAATTCACAAATTTGGTGCTGCATTTACACACGAAAAAGAGCATCCTGTGCCTTGCCTGCTGAACTCCCTGTCTTTGCAAGAGAGGACTATACAAGTGACAGAGATAAAGCATCAACCGCCACTGCTTCTCGTCAGTAGCTTAAAGACTACCTCCCTGAGGCTCCAAATACTCACTTACCCTCACTCTCGGAGCATCTGGCCAAGGAGAGTTGTACTCGGGTCAGGAGGGTCATTGCAAAGCGAGTGATGATGTCGAAGCATCACAAAATTACCACTGGTCCACACCCCTCAGAAGGGCAGCATAGATAATAAAGAGAGCAGGCCAAGGTTCGCTGCTCACCCAGCAGCCTTCGTCTATCGGCGCATCCCCCACCAAAATAAGCCGCACCAATGGACCCGATCCACGCTGCCCGGGGAGAGGACGCGCGCGTGCACGACTTAATGGCTTTGCCCACTGGCTCACCTTCCTTTCTCGCACCTTCGCAGGGACGCCTCGCTAACCGGAGAACAAGAGGAAGGAGTCTGACGGAGGACCCCCCTCCCCACTACCCAGACGGAACCAGCCCGCTTCCTCCCTCTGACACAATGCCACACCAAGCCTGGCCTGCTCTGGTAAACTTCCCCGCCGGCCCCCCCTCTCCCCAGCACAGCCCTCCTCACAAAGCAGGCCCGGCCCGGCCCGGCCCCCACGCTCTCCGCACTCCCCGTCCCCATCCTCCTCGGCCGCCGAGGCGGGGGGAGGAAAGAAGAGCAGCGATGCGGCGCTCGACCCCGGGGAGACCCAGCCGCGGCGAAGAGCGGGGCGAAGCGCTTACCTCCGACGCGATACATGTTGGCAGCCATGCCGGAGGAGGGAAGGCCGGGCGGGGACCGTTACCGCCTCTCTCTGCCGGAGCCGCTGGAAAATGGAGACGGGGAGAGCGGAGGGAGTGGATACGAGCTGGGCAGTGGAATTAAAAAGGCCGAGCCAGGGACATGACAGGCAGAGCGACCGGCGCGTCAAGCCCGGCCCTGCCCTCACCGGCCGCCGGAGAGCGCTACCCGCCTGCCCTGCCCTCCCTTCCCCTCCCGGCCCGAGCGCCGCGGCTGCGCGAGGCCAGGCAGGCTGCGCGCGCACCCCACCCTCTTCGCCGCCGCCGCCGCCGCCGCCGCCGGAGGAGGAGGAGGCCCTGAAAGTGTGGCCGCGGTCAGCGTCTGACTTGATGAGAAGGCGTGCCTCTCCGCGTGTGCAGGGGCGCCCTGTCGGGCCTGATTCCACTAAAAGCGCCGTAGCCCATCTCATCCTGCAGCCTAAGCAGGATCAGCTCTGGTTAGTACCTGGACGGGAGACCGCCAACGAATACCGGGCGCCCTGGCTGTATTTCACAGGAAGAAAGTGACAAAAGTACCGCTTGAGTATTCCTGTCTGCAAAACCCTACGAAGTTCATAGGGTTGTCCTACGTGGACGGGGGACTTGAAGGCACACAATGGTTCAGGGGAAGAAGGTGCAGGAATCGCCCTCCTTCCAGGTCCAGAGTCACCACGAGCGCCTGGGGTGAACCCTTGTCCTTCTGGCTCCGGCATCTGCAGCAGTGGTTTGTTTTGCAAGGTTAGAGGACAACCGTTGTGAGGAGTATTTAGCACTCAAGCATTAGTATGTAAGGATTATTATTGTCGTTATTATTATTATTATCATTATTATTATTACCTTTAGCATAAAGTGTTAAATATCAGACATGTTAAATAGTAAACAAATTACTAGATCGAAAAGATTGAAAGTCAGAAAAGAATCATAGAGCTGGAAGAGCCCACAAGGGCCCTCCAGTCCAATTCCCTACCATACAATGGAAGCACTCCCAACAGATGGCCATCCAGCCTCTCTTTAAAAACTTCCAAAGAAGGAGACTCCACCATGGAACTGCTCAGGACATTCTTCCTGAAGTTCACCTGGAATCTCTTTCCCTGTAGTTTGAATCCATTGCTCCCTGTCCTAATCTCTGGAGTAGCAGAAAACAATCTTGCCCCATCTTTCATAGGTCATCTTTTCAAATATTTAAACATGGCTATCATGCCACCTATTAGTATTTCTGTAAGTAAGAAAAGGGTCCTTATTTTTCTTGCACTTTCTCCTCCTCTCAAGAGATCATATCTTACCTATCATGTTTTGACCATTTAGATTTCCAATGTTGATTTTTTTTTTGGCAACAACACCCACATTTTCAGTGTTCATTTCGTGTTTACTTGACATAATCAACTTATTAATCCATAAATACACCATTTGAATTCACATTTTGTTGTCTGGTAAATAGCATATACTTCAAAACCTGTTCAAGATACATTCCCATGCAAGCATAAAACTTGCACCTGACATCTCTAACAGATAGTATAATTAGTTTCGTTCATTTTTAAAAAGATAGTGAACTGTAACTCACTAAAGTGAAACTTCACTAAACTGAAGTGTAACTCACCAGTCCCAATACAGATAGATCCTTAGAATATCCCATGGTTTAGATCCCTCCATTGTGAGAGCAAATATTTGATTCCAATTCTCTGCTGATTTTTGGTTGTTTTGGTTTGTTTTTGCCAATAACTGATTCATTAGAGGTGATCTTTGACACAACTGCTAGGTTTGCTCAAGAGTGCTGGATGAGAAACTTTGCCAAACAATCCAAATGGAATATCTACTAAATCCCCTGTCTCCATCCCTATGCTTGTTAACACTCTGAATGCTGTATAAAAGGACAATTAAGATTTATTTCTCCAGAGGTCATGTCGGTTCTTTTTTCTCATAGACTTGTTCTTCTATATGCATCATCATTTTATCTTTAATAATGTTTTCCACTCTGGAACACATTTCAAATTAACTGACTTGCAGTTTTCTGGTTTACAATATCATAGATACATTTTTTAATTGTTTTACATTGCGATTTTCCAGTGTCAGATTTTCTATCCAACATTGTACACAAAGCTGGATACAAAATCCAGCTTACACACACACCATGTGAACTGAGGGACTGGAGGAGAGATCAGAGAGAGTAAGATGGTGGTGGAGGGCAGCAGTGATTTTGCTCCCAGTGAACAAACACAATAATAGCAGCATCACAGTGAAAGGTAGGAACTAGCTAGTTTAAATTAATTACCTTGGAGAGGTGTCATTGGGTGGCAAGGAACACACGTTATACTTTCATGCCCACTAGCTACTACTTTAAAAAAAAACAGATCTTAAAGAAGGCTAAAACACTTTACAGGCTTTATTAGTAAATTTTCAATATATATGTTTAAAAATAAATTATGCTTCAGTAATTCATTAACTAAATAAGACAAGTGTTTTGAATCCCTGTTAGCCTCTTCAAGTATAAAATGTTTGGGGATCCAGGTAACTAAAAACTGTTGTCAAATAATATATAAGGATTACAATCCTGTTTTCTGGTAGGTCTATCAGAACTTTAATAAGGGGAACAGAGCTCATTTGCCTTTGCTGGAGATACTGGTAAATGTAAAATGTTACATCCTCTCTAGATTCACTTTTCTTTTTCAATCTACCTCTCTATATCTGGGTGCAAAGAAACTGAAACTTTGGCAAAACAGGTTACAGCAATTTATTGCAGGAAATTAAAAATATGTCTTTTTTTTTTCAAGTAGAGGTTGACCTATACTAAGTTCGAACCATTATTTTATAATGTCCAACTAGTGCAATGTATGAGAAATGACAATTTCACTTCCTGGCTGAAATCAGAAATACTGGACAAAAGTCACTGGCTTTAAGTACTTCTGTTTTGCCCCCTCAGTATGACT